>CAXIVR010000343.1:0-38349 GCA_964035755.1 Teleogryllus oceanicus | reverse complement strand
AATAAAAAAATTAAAAAATATTACCATGTCTACAGATGTCTCACAAGGGTTTCCAAATTTTCGTTTTAATTAAAAAAAAGTAATCCTTTGCAGCAAACATGCTCATTTCCCAAATGAATAAATGTTAATTATAGAATATCACTAAAGACATGGTTCTTAAAATCCATTTTTCCATCAATCATGTTCATATTTTCAAAATTATAAGGAAAGAGATGTAGGAGAAATATAAAAAGACTGAAGATTGTAGTAGTGTCATAATACACCTCCACAGTCAATAACTTTTAATGAAAGTATTAAACTTATGAAATTTACAAGTGTGCATTATAAATATAATAGATATTGATTAATTTTTAAAAAATGTAAAATGAAGTAGAACAATTTAAAATGTCATATTAATCAATTGTTCCCCCTCTCCCAAAAATAAATCCTCAGAAGCCAGAAATGGAAACAAACATTGAGAAAAATAAAATGAAGAAAAGGACAGTAATGTATCTGCTGAATGGTTTTCAAATCCTCTCACAGAACATATATCTCGAATTAATAATCAAACCTTTGAGCAATGATGGTAAACTACAGAATCTAAAAAGCGGAAAATCATGCTAGTTTGTTAATTAAGATTATTCAAATAATGTTTCTCAAGTATCAGATTCAGAAAATGAGGTATGTATTATGTGTTTTCTGATAAATGTGTTCATTCAAAGAAGAGAACATTTATGTAGAAGTAGTTGAGTAGTTTATTTATAAGAAAGTTTGGGATATTGCTTTCCCAAGGTAAATGAGAAAAGGTGTGAGTTATGGAGGAAAAAAAATAAAAGATGTTGGTTGTCTGGGAAGGTTTTCCCATGATTGTATGGTAGTGTTTCAGAAAGTGTCCTGTTTTGTTGTTTGTGTGAATGACTGGGAAGGAAAATGCTTTTTTAAAACTACTGTAAGAAATAAACGTGTTGTAAATAAATTTTTTTTTTGCAGGCAGAGATCCATCTCAATCAAAGTGAAGCAAATGCTTGTTTCATTTGCAACAGTAGATCTCAAAATATTGTTCCAAATAATGCATACACTAAATTCTAAAACTCAATTGAACAGAGTTAGTGCAGCTTGTTGCTGTAGAATTTGATTTGCTGGTTCAAGATATTGAAACAATATGTATAAATTATTGCACAAATTCTCAATTGTATTGATTATGTTGAAAACATACATTATACATTGAGTAAAGGCATTTTAAATCATGTAAAAAAAATTTTGTATGGAACCAACAGACATGTAAATTTAGAACTTTGTATGAGTAAGTTCACTCCTAAATTAGCAGAGAAAACCTGAAAATATTTAGAAGTATAAGTAGTGTACCCTTGTGATTTGTGAAAACTAATTATTTTTTCTTCCAGAGTCTCTGAAAAATTTAACTGACTTTATCCTTGGAAGATGTGGTAAGTGTGTTGACAGTTCTTATTTTTGGGATGCAGGGCATGTTTACAACAAAAGAACAATCTTACATGTTGAAAACATTTTTTAGTTCTGGCTATTTTCTTTACTATATGCACTGTTGAAAGTAAGAAAATTGGTATCTTCTGCAGTGCAGTAGCATGTCAAAATCGTGAGTTTGTGGCAAAAGAAAAGCTGAGTGAGACTTTTGGTGGGATTGAATAATGACATTTGCACTCTGAGAGGTGTTATTCCTGGAGCCACAAGTGTCCTATTTGGGTAATCTAGGTGGAAAAAATCTTGTAACCATATGCTGTATTTTGGTAAAAATTGGTACAATAGTTAAAATTGGCTTCATGGCTATAAAGTTTGAAAGTGTGAGAGGAAGGTTAACTTCAAACACATGCCGTTGGCTACAACCCAACTACCGGAGCGGCAGCTCAGTGCATCAACTGATGTCACTGCAGCGCCACTGACCGGGAGGTCCTAGGGTTTTCAGCTAGGTCAAATTCAGTCGCTGTCTGGAGGAGAATTCCAGTGGCCGGCTGTCTGATTGGTAGTTTTCCGTGGTTTCTCCTATCAACACCAGGCGAATGCGGAACAGTACCATACCAAACGGGCCTGAGACCGCGCAATCTGTCCTTCCCCTTCCTTGTCCTATCCTCTCCTCTTACACACACACTTACACTAACATGTACTCACTTCCACATATTCCAGGAGACCGGTTGGGAGCTTAGAGCTTGTCCCGACTGGGGTGGTGCCCAGCTGTGGGAGAGTCCTGGTTAGGGAAACCCACTAGTCAACGATAGGTCGGTGCGGATCTCGCCATCCAGCGGAGATCACCGCCATCTCCCGTGAAAAAAATGCACTACACTAACGGGACTAATGACCGAAGCAGTTGATGCACCTGGAAACAAAAAATCAATCAAATCATCGTGCTAGAAATGCTCATGCTATCATGAACTTTACATCGGAAAGGACGGAAAGACAAAAATTAAGCTGTGAAAGAAAAGCTAAACAAAAGTTCTGTGAGCTTGGATGAGAACAATAACTGCTCAAATAGTGGACAGATTGATTTCACTGGTTACGTTGTTAAAGCGTGATTAGTGGTGCATGATACTGATGTTTTATTGATTGTAACAATTAATTATTGTAAATTTCTTTATTTCTAAAATACACTTGCGTTTTAATTTTATCTATTTTCGTTGTCTTCTAAAATGCCAATAATTTGTAAAAAATAACCTGGGAAAGAAAATTAGACTTTAAGGTCTGGAAAAGTAAGGAATTTGAAATATAGAAAACGTATGAACCGTGATGTATTTTAAAGAAAGCAGCTTTGTTGCTCCTGTAGGCAGTGAATTACTCTCTTTAATGCATAGTGTAGTCATAGTCCACGCTTTGTTGTTCCCAATGTTGTAGAGCTTTTTCCTCAAACATCCGGTTGCTCGCCTACTCGTCCGCCTGTGAACATCACTAGTGCCTAATATATTCGTATGATTTCCCAAATCAATATTCCCGGTCGACCTGGCCCCACTGAAATCCTGCAATTTTGAAAAGAATTCATTGAATTGTGAGGGTGTTTTACATGAAATTCCTGGGTCCATGTCAATTTTTAAAAGAAATGGCTATGTTTTCTTTACATTTCTTGCAAGAATAGAGTGAAATCTCTACTAATAAAAGTGAATTCATCAACATGTAGCCGTTATCGATACCATAAAAGTAATGTCAGAATAGATCGAAAGTTTTACAGGCTCTTTTTAGGATTGTTCCTGTGTCGTGCAAAGTTTGGTATAGGTGAATAAAACACAAATTCGAAAAATGTATAATATTTTATCGAATGAAATATAATAATTAAATAATGTTGGTAGATGCACTACTATCATATTTTTGACCTGCCTCTAAGAGCAGATTGAATTGTAATATATTCTGCCAGAGGCCATACAGTGCAGAAATGGTATGTATAGATTGCTAGAAGCCAGTAGCCCAATCTTAAAATTTTGTAATCTAAAAGTAATATACTATGAAATGAAAGAAAATTATAGTGCTTTATTAAAATTTGAACCAATTACATTAAAAAAAATAATCTTAAACTCCGTGTTTTTATAGAATTGATCGTTTTCCTCCTTCAGAAGGATTGAATATGAAGAAGTCAGAGCTGCACTGGGTATTTTGTGTACACTTATAAAGGGGACAGGTTCGATTTTCACTGTTAACTCTGAATTTCAAAAAGTTCAAAAGTGAGTTTTGGGTCCCCTACAACTTCATGATTGTAGATAGATATTTCTCACTCAAATGGATTTTTACACAAATAGTTCTTTAATTAAAGTTGTTTACGAATTTAATTAAAGTACGTTACGTACTTTAATTAAGTTTTTAGTACATTTCATGTTCATATTTACATTTGAGCATTCTTTGTATATTATTGCATTTGCAGTACAATTCTTGAAATAATGTCTGACGATTTTCTCGCAAAACTCAAAACCTTTCGTGGATTCATTACACGCTTGGTGTGTCGATAATGATCTCTATTTAAACATCAATAAATGTAAATCAATCACCTTCACTAGAACTAGAGCATGTAATGTATTTGATATACCTTAGATTCTAAATTATTGGATAGGGTATCATCTTCAGAGATCATACTCTGACCATATTCAACAATCTGTTACAAAAGCTATTCAGACCTGGATTGTCAAACGTACCTGTCACAATCTCCACTGATCGATGTTTTGAGATCACTTTATTTGATGCTGATTGACCTATTTGATGTTCTCATCAGTGATATGAGTCGCCTTTCTTCTTTAACAGCATCAAAAGATAGAAACTGTTCAACATAAGTTTTTAGAATAGCTGCCAGATATTTGGGTTGTGATGATCCGTTCATTGAACACAAATATGATTATATTGCACTACAATTGAATATACCATCACTGGTATCACTGAGAAATTTACAGGATGCAATATTTTGAGAAAAATTGATTATGGTGCGCTAGATTGCCTCTATGTTTAATTATATAACATATAAACGACATTTAATTCGAACGACAGAAATCTTTGTTATCAAATTATATAAACAATCGTATACTGCAAACAATGTGATAAATCGCTGCTGTAAATTGATGAATTATCTAGTCAGAGACAAGAGCGATATTTGTGATGCAACTTTTATCCATTCTAAAGCCGAGTTGTTAACTTACGAATAATGTTATTTTAATTTAACTATATTATACTTGTATTTTGTCAAAACATGCTTTATCTGTTGATAGATTTTGTGCAATCAAGGACAAATTGTCCGTTAAATAAATAAATAAATTAATTAATTAATTATTTGCGCTTTTTAGAAACGCTGAAAACTGATGTTTTCTGAAAAAATATGTGTGTGCTGGTCACTTTTTCTCAATGAAAGTACGTGGCAATTAATTTCAAATTGTGGGAAATAATTAATTAATTATTGATAGATTTTCCGAGCAACAATTGAATTTAACTGATGTGTGTTTGTGTTCGCGCCAGGCAGCTTATACCGTTATCTGCGAAATGGGGAAATTTTATTGCAATAAAATATTTGACTGGCGAGGCTACAATCCAGAATTAACTGTGTGCTGGCGACGAAAGCCAGCTCACCCCCTTTTTCTCGGGTAAAATACAGGGAAACAAACTAGTCATTAATTAACAATAAATTATTTGACCGTTTATTGGTATGCTGACATGGCTTTTCCCAAACGGCAACACCCTTTTCAACCAGTTGAGATATGTCCGTTAAACTCCCTTTTGGGCAGGTAAACTCGGCATTTCCCACCATCTTCAGCTGCACAAAACATTTTTATCATCAGGTTCGAAAAATGGCTAATGTCAGAATTTCAGTGGAGATGGAAAAAAACGTAAAATGGCCTTTGCGTCGGACAATAAATTTTACCGCTTGCCCCATAACTATTGAAGTTTGTTTCCTACAAATGCCCCAAAAAATTTGGGAAGAAAAATAATAACTGTAAGGAGGCAGGAATTAATGTCTAACTTTCTCACTGCAACAAAAGTTGCAATATGTAGGACAATATGGAAATCGCCTAAAGAAATATGAAAGGCAAAATTCGAGCTAGAACAGGACAAAAAGATGAAGCATTAAAGCTGTAACCAATAAAAAGGAGTGGATATTCTACAAGATATTAAATAAGGGCCCAAATTATTTGAAAAAATTTAATACAAAAAGAGTGATAATGGTAATAAAGACCTACTAATGCTTTTTCTTTTGTATGTGTAGATGTCTTTGAAAAACCATGGAACCAAACGATCTCTCACCCAAATATTAATTTTCTTTTTTCATTAATTACCTACTTTTCTTTTTTCCCAAATTTAAAAAGTAAAATTATTCCTACAAAAGCCAATTTACTTGCATACAACTATATTGATGGAAATTACGATATGAATTATTCAGTTGGTGAGGGAGGTATGTAGTGCCATTTTATAGTAACATGGTGGCATTTTTTCTCGCAAAACGGGGATACCATTGATCTTAGAAAAAGACCCTTTGAAAAGATTTTAAATTTCTGTCATTTCATATCAAAGGGCATTTGGGAAAATAGTGGTGTTCAACAGCACATAAATTCTCGTAATTTAAATTTGCAAATTTTGAAAATTCAGAGTTAGCAAAAAGAGACCCGTTCTTTTTTAAATGTCTTTCTTCTGTTCTGAATAAATTGCAACATTGAAAAATGAATAATACACATATGAGTGAATTTGACTAAAAGTAAAATAAAATTATTTATTCATTACTGGAAGACATGGACCCCAAGGTTTATAATACTGTTGATACAAAAGATAAATATAATTTGTTTCTAAGCTTTAATTGCACCATTTTAACACTTGCTTGCACTTAAAAGAAAAATTAAATATTTCACAGAAAAGCAATTCTTGGATAAACAGAAGTTAAGACGACATGTGAAAACAAACAAATTATTTTTTTATTTCTAAAAACATACATATTTCAAGTTTTCCTCCTCATTTAAAAATACAAAACATTGTTAAGAAAAGTGATAAGGCAGGCTAAAATCATGGGAACAGATCAGATATTTTTAACTCAAATATCAAAAAAAAATCAATGTGGGAAAATAGTAAAAAATAAGGCAAACTCAACTAGAAACCTGAGAGAATGTTGTATTAAAAGATAACGATAGAGACATTGAACGATCTGCAACAGTGGCTACTCTCTTTAACCAATATTTTTCAAGAATTGCTGCGATCTCACTAAGGTCTTCAGCCACAAAATTCAACATCAGACATTTCCCAAAATTTTAGACACAATGTTCATTTCCAAACCCTTTCCCACGAAATTCTCAAATAATTGGTAAACTAAAAAAAAATATTCGACGTTTAGATAAATTTCGGGTTGTTTAAGACTTGTGCATCTGCCCATTATATGCCTGTTAACTCATATTTAACGATCCTTATGCACAGAACTTTTTCCCGACATTTCAAAACAGCTGAGATGAAGCCTTTAGAAAAAGGCAAAAAAATGAAATTCAAAATTATCGCCAATTTCTCTTTGTCATTTTTCAAAAAAATTACACAGACTTTTTAAATAAAAGGAAACCCCTCGATAAACATGCCTAAATGTATAACTGATTTATCCTTGAAAACATATTTTATTACATTGGAAACAATGTTTTGTTAAAACCTTGCAAACGCTTCATTTCTTTCTGTATTCAAAATTCAACTAGTATATGGCCGAGTAGGAATCGCGAATTATGAAACGGCGAATTCACTTCTCCCGTAGCACGTCACACAGTTATTAACTGTTTTGACGTAAATAAATAATTAAATTTGGGTCGGTTTGAGAATTTTTTGTAAGTTCCATTAATTTTGAGTACAAATTCAAAATACTACTTGTTTTTTTCAAAAATTGTATGTGAATCTTGTCAAGAGTGATTTTTTTTAAAAACAGACTTTGTGTAAGGCAAAAAATTTTTGTCTTGAATTTTGTAGTTTTGAAATGTAAACTAGCAATTTTCGAAAATCTGAAGAGTCCACAGTGGTGAAAACATGGCAAAAGGACCAGCACCATATTTTTACTGTTCCTGGAAAAATTTTGGGATAAATTTAAAAAAAAAATTTTTTAGCTTTTTTGAAAAAAATCTGTTTAAAACTTAAAAAATTGCCAAATTTTCACCAAGTTTCACTAAAACTTTTTTAAAAAAAATTTTTTTGAAAAATTTTGTTTTTTTTGAAAATTTGAAAATGTTTTGGGGCTCCAAAAAAAGCTTTTTTAAAACTCAAAATACCCTTTGAAACCCCCAAAAGCCATTGATCGGAAACATAAATTTTTGGGAAAAATTTTGAACAGTTTGGCCCTTTTCTTTGACCAGGAAAAGCCACATTTTGCCGCAATCGATTTTTTTTAACGACCCAAAAAACATGAATTTTTTTTTTAAAATTTTCCCGGTTTCCGAAAAAACTTTCTTTTTTTACATTTTGAGTTTTAGCAAAAAGAATAATTTTTAAATTATATTGAGATCTGTGGACAGTAACCCAATCCCCCTTTTTGGTTTTTCTTTCCCAAAATTCCTGATGCCTTGGGGAACAGTCAATAGAAAAAAAAAGTTTTGACTTTAAATGTAGGTAATTTTATCGTTTTTTTAAAATTTTTGAAAGGGTTCTTATTTCGAAAAAATTTATTCGTTTTTTTTAATTTTTAAACAAATTTTAAAGTCTATTTTTTCTTTGAAAAAACCCGTTTAACAAAATTTTGTTGGAAAAAAAAATATTATTTCCGTGAACCAAAAACATAAAACAAATATAAAAAAATAAAACCATAAAAAAAAATTCCCCTTTTTTTCTACCATTTGGAAAAAATGTTTTCATACATGAATTTAACAAATGACTTGGAAAAATTTGGGTTTATTTGATTGGGAATTTAAAAAATTTTTTTTGTTAAAACTATATAATATCCCCGAAATAAATCAATATACCACAAGTTTTATTTTTAGACTTTGATATTTTCCAAAAAAAAAAAGTTCTTTTGTAACCCCCAATATAAGATTATCCAAAAACACTGAAACATATTTAGGAAAAATGGGGAAAAAGTTCAAAATAATTATATTGTATTCATCTAGATTTTTTCTTAATTAGGAATATTTTAAAGACATTTTTAAAAAATTCTTTGACATCATGACATCATAGAGAATGATTAGAAAATAACAATATCATTTAGAACTGAAAATGGACTGTCAAAGATGGAATTTTATTCATGTATCATCTCTTTCATTCACTGTATAATAATTTTTTGCAGTATTATTTAGGTCAGGTCAAACTGTAGATCAGAATAAAATATTTTTTTTAATATCCATTAATTTTATTGTAGATAACATTTATTTTAATGAGACAATTTTGAATAAAAGAATGTATACCAAGTTAGTGGTGATAAAGGTTTAGGAAGATTTTTCTAATTCTTTTATAATATTTTAAGTTCATCAACTGTATTCTTCTGTCCAAATACTTATTGTTAATTATGATTTTGTTTCAGGATGAATCTCATCTTATTGAGAAGAAAAAGAAAATGTGTTGGTAACCTCTGAGGACAGCACGATCATGAGTCAGATAAATCTTCAGAGATTGCTGATCGGTTCAGTGAAATTGAGAGCGAGGATCAATGTGAAAATCAAGAAATCATCTTAGTGAAATAGAAAGAGAACACAACAACTGTTAACAACTTTGAATGTGAAATATGTTCATATGAAACAAAATATAAAGCTTTTATGATTTTTCATTTACGTCAACATTTTCAAAGACACTATACTTGTGATTTTTGTAGTACTCCTGTTGCTTATGATCCTAGTCCAGCAAAAGAAATACAGACATCTGATGCAAGTTAAAATAAGAACGATTCCAAGTGTAAAAGTGATAAGCAATAAGTTCCTCCTCCACGATTTTCCAAGCCTCAGACAGATTACCAACAACACAATAGAGACAGTTTAGAAAAGAAATACGTGGATAACTAGGAGCGTAAAGTGCGAATGCTCAAGATTGTCACAAAAATGTTAAGCGAACTAATATTTCCAATAAATTTGAAGATGATTCTTCACATCTCATTTCAAACACCAGGAAAAACAAAAGAATTTGTGATATTTCTAATTCCAATGCATAAGTGGAATTATTTCAGTGGAAAACATGAATGGAAATGGTGGTTTATTAGAATTTATGTATTTAAAATTATGTTTAAGACTTTTTGAGATTAAGTAATTTTGCTGAAACTGTTTGTTATAACTTATCATCAAATGGAAATCCTTCCAATTCTGGTGACCTGTGAGTTATTCATTAGAAATTTTAATATGTATTCACTTCTTTCACTTTTCTTCTACTGTATTTGCTAAATTGAAAGAATTTGGGATCCCTTTGTTTTCACTTAAATTGTGTTATTGATGTATTATCTTCACAACTTCATGGATTAATATTAATTTCTCAACTTAATTTATTAAGTTGACAATGATGACTTCCATTATTTCATCATTCATCAATTTTGTGAAGTATGTAAAGATATTAAATGTTTCTGTTATAATCAGTGCTTATTTATATTTTCAAAATCCTCTTGAAGCCAGCTTTATGTTCAATTTTCCGTCTTATTAGGGTTATGAAAATATTGAAGAAATGTACTAAAATCTAACATTGAATGAATGCTTTTGTTCAAACTTTTGTAATAGTAATAATACCTGTTTTAATAAATTTGATATAAGTAATGTTAAGTATTATTTATTACTAGGGGTGGATTTTGATGACCTAAAATATATCAAAACAATCAATAAAATGCTCCTAAAATGTTTTTAAACTTATGTAAAAATGTGTCAAAACAATGCAAATGAACAATTCAAGATGTTGAGTACATTACTGATGCAATCAAGGCTGCTTCTATTTGTTCAGTGAACTTGACCTTCAAACTTTTAGTTTGGACTGTTCTTTACCAGAAAATCTCGGTCTTTTATTATCCATAAATTGGCAGAACCAACAACGGTGCTGATAGGAGTCACAGGAACCTTAGATTACTTACTAACAATGGCTGACATTACAATTTCTAGGTGAAGAAATCAAATAGGCTTCTCATGAATTCTGTGGAGAACATCTGTTGCATCTTATAAATATTATTTGAAGCAAAATTGGCTTTAAAATTTTAAAATGATATTAAATCAATGAAATAAGTGAAAATGCATTAAAAATTATGGGAAAAGGTAATAAATTACTCTTTAGATAAAATTGTCGAAAATGAAAAAAAAAAAAGACATAAATAGGTATTTTCCTTTTGTCATAACATAAACGTCATTGTCCTATAGTGAAAAGAAAAAAAGGCATTTTAATAAAATCCAACCCTATTTACTCAAATTCAACTGACTTATTAATGTCATACAATGGATGACAATCTACTGGAATGTGTTCTTTCAGCTCCTGTTAAGTTTTCCATTTGAATTAGCTTATTGTTAATTTAGCTATGTGGATAGATGGAATTCCACATTAGTTTGACAGGATGTGGTCATTGTGAAGAAAATAGTCATACAAATCAATCCCTGAAGCAAATTCAAAATTTTTGCCATCTTACTTTTCTCTGGACTGTCATAATGAAGTTGAAATGTGGTATTAGAAGGTTTAATTTTCTGCTATCCATAATGGCATTCCATGTGTTACAACCACCTTCCTTCCTCTTGAACCTCCTTACAAAATTGTTTCAAAAATCGCTCCAAATCTTTTGATTAAACTTTGTTCTAGAATAGCGTAAGAACGCTAAAAATGGCGCAGTTTTCTTTTTCGGAGAAATCCGTGATTTTAGAAAATTGCAAAAGTTCATAATTTTTCAGCGTCTTCCTCTTCACCATATTAAAATTTAAATTTTTTTCTTCATTCAAATCTTTGTTCGAAGACAAATTTTCAATAACTATTACAAATTTTCAAATATGAGTAATTTTTTGGTGAAATTTTTTGGAATACTCCCCTCTATAAACTTTTCTGAAAGGAAAGTATAAAATGTTTCGGGGCAGAACCAGCAGTTTGTCAGAACAATAAAATTTTTGTATGGGAAAATTTCCCGGATTTTTTCGTTCAGATACTGGAAATAATTTTCCCCCCTTCTTCCTTGAAAATGTAAACTTCATGGAGAAAAAATACAAGGAACCCCCTTTTTTTTTTTTTTTTTTTTTTTCATCAAAAATTAAAACTGCTATGAGGGTTTTGGGGGGAGAGGGAAACTGTGCATATTTTAAAATTTTGATCCCTACCTGTCATATACTTTTTAATTTTTGGGAAAAAACAACACCCCCATGTAATAAACTCTATTTTCAGGATAAATAAGCAAAAAATTTTTGGGGTTCTTATCCATGATGCCCTCCGTCGGGAATTCCCCTGCCGCGACACCCCAAAACATAATTTGAATAACTATTTTTCCCCATGAATTTGAGAACGTGCAAGAAATTAAATTATATCAGAAAAAAAAAGGGCCATCTCAGCATTTGCTCAATGGATCAGAAACGGAAAAAAACCTGATCAAAAAAAGGGTCTTTTTCCCAAACTGCGATACAATATTTTTTACATATTGTTTAAATTATACAGTTCAATGTTAAACAATACTTAAATATCACTTTAAAATTATTTACTTTCCTTTGATGTCTCTAATTGTAAAAAAAGTTATGTAGCAAACCTTTTTATTTGGGAAAAATTTTTTTCTATCAAATTTAACGTTTAATTTTATCTTAAAGTTTGAAAATAAAATATATGTGGTTTTTTTTTGAGTGTTGATAGTCACCTGATGAATAGTTTTTCCAAATGTTATGTAAAGACTCCTTTTCAAAAATTTTCCCCGCCCTTAACAAGTCATTTTTGAAAAAAACCACTGTTTCGAAAACCAACAGACAAGGTAAGGGAAAAATTCCAATTAATGAAGAGGGCTTAAAAATTAGGGGTGGGTTTTGGTTTTTACAGAATTTTTTTAATCAAATCTGGGAACTATAAGATGCAATTTCCCCAGAATATTATGCCATATTTAGGCAGGAAAGAACATTCGAAACATAAAGGGATAAGGCTGAATTTGGAATTCTGAACCCTGAAAATGAACTTAATTTTTTTGTTCAAATTTATTTAAATGGACGTTCCATTTAAGGTTGATTGAATTGAAAATAATTTTGTTCAACATCAGTCAATTGTATCCTTATTTTCAAGGAGTACAGGTTTTTATTTGAAAAGAAAACCCCATTAAAACCCTTTTTTTTACCTAATTTGTTATTACGGAAAAAATTTGAAACATCTGATATTGACTTTACGGTTTCTTTTTTGAGGATGTTCCCCATCATCCCAAAAACGTTTTTCCTTGAATGTGAGGGCATATCGTTTACGTAAAGTAGGAACAGAATAGGGCCAAAATCGGGCCTTGAGGAAGTCCACTGCAATGGGAAAGAAGTCGGACAGGTGCGTACATAATGTCCCATCTTCCCGCAAGGTATTTCCATAAATTTAATTGTACCCAAAGTACAAAAAAGGGGAAATTTTAAAAAAGGGAATTGCACCGGCAAAAAAAACATGACCAGGATTTTTGGTGAATAAAAAACTGAGACAATGGGGGAAAATCGGAAAATCCGACCCCAACATCTCGAAACGGAAAAAGTTGTTTTTTAAAAGGGAAAAGACGAAATAAACGATCTAATAAAAAGTTTGGGGTTTTCAACGAATAAATTTTAGTATTGCAGTTGATCTCCGAAGGACTAAATCACAAAACTCAATATCATATGTTTCTCCAAAAAAAAAGCAATGTTTTTTATTTGTATAAACTTTATTTTTTTGTAATCTTTAATATGGGAAAAAATTTTTAAATCCGTCACAAAACAAACTCGAATACACACTGACTCGACAGATCAACCTCACCCGTTTTTTGTCCCAAAAATTCTAAAAACCCGGAGATGGGTCATTCGCATTTTTCATATTAACACTTTCTCCCAAAAGAAAAAAAGAAAAGAACACAAACCATCAATATAGCTATATTTAATACATTGGGAAAAATTTCTGTGCCGACCCTCTAACTTCCCCAAAACTAATGATTCAAAGGTTTGTCAGTGATCGGCCATTAGTTTCGTCGATTGCTTTTTGAAATTTTATCCAAAAATCTCTCCCCCTGAAAAAGGGAAATTGATTTTTTTGATCTGCGATGATATTGGATTCTTAGCTGTTTTACACCAGCATTATCGATGTAAGGGGGAGATTTTTTTGTTTCGGAATTCAGAAAGTTAACACCCATGAACTCCTTTGCGCGCCTTCCTTTTCTGTTATTTCCGCTTCTTGGTGGATTTTACTGACTTCTGCAACTGACTGGTCCACGCTCTCCATCACGAAGGTTTTGACACCATTTGAACGTCTTGTCTTTCCCGTCCCCGGCGTAGTCAGCATCACTGTAGACCTTCAAATCTTGTCCGTTCTGAACACGATCCCATGGTTTACGGTGCCTTCAAATATCAAAATATTCGTTTCCTGATTCCAACCGTGATTGTAGGATTTTCCATGGCCCGAGCTGCAATATTGACTACGAAAGCAACATCAGGGGCATGTAGCTGTAGTCAGGTGCATTAACGAATCCACTGTCTCACGATAGGAACCTTGGCGTGACCTTTTCTCTTCGTTTTTGCCCTCGGCCCAATTGCAAGACACTCATAGATTCGGCATTCCAAAGTTTCCAAAACGTTTCGTTTGCAGTTTTCTTGATCAATTGTTATTGATTCCTTTTGCTGTATTCTCATGCACAAGAAGTTTCTGGGGATCCTCTTTTCGTATGAAATTCCTGCTGTAACATTTCCATGAATTCCTTGAGTTCTTCTATTTCAGTTTCAAAGGCACACCGTCATGCACAAAAAATTTCAAACATATAATGTTTTCCATTTCTCTTGGGAGAATAGATATGAATCAATATTACTGTTTGTTAATGCATCTTTCTTCAAAACTTCCCAATCGTTTGTTCCAGGAGCGGGCCTGTTTTGGCCATAAAACTTTTCTTTGCGTAAACACTCGCTCAGTTTGTCCTCAAAACCCCCCCGTTGTTCCATATAAAGTCTTATTCAAGCACGCCATTCAAAAGCGGTTTTGACATCCTGTGTCTCACTGACAAACTGACAAAAAGACAAACTGTGTACAGCTTTCACGTTTTCTATGAAAATAAATCAAATAAAATCTACATTGCACCATTTCAGCGAAATACCCAACCCCTCTGTTGTTTCAAATTTTGAAAACATCTTTCCCACCCGTTCAGAAATTGTTAAATTTCAGGCAGACATTCTGGTTAATAAGTCATCTTATTTCCCATCCCCCCATTCCTATTCACGTGTTCCCCTTTGTTTTTTTACATTTTTGCCCTACTACTTACGCAGTAAAAAAAAATATTTTAACATTAGCAGACAGAAGTTTTTTTGACACTACTCGTTTCTGGGCCCCGATATCCAAAAATGGATAAATTGCTCTACAAGTAGTAAATTCTTTTCAGAAATGGTTGGGTTTACATAATTAAAATAAAGTTTATTTTCCCCAAAAAATTTTTTATTTCATTAAAGAGTTTTCGATTTAAAACCTTTATCATCATTATCTGTACAAAAAAATATAAATGTAAAAAAAATAAAAAAAAATAGGGTTAAAGAGTTCGAAAAGCAAACGGGTTTAAAAAAACAAAATTTTAAAAAAATCTTTAGAACTAAAGAAGAAAAAAAGAAAAGAAAAAGGGGGGGAAGTTAGATTGTTTCAGTATAGTAATTTTGGATCTAAAACAAAAATTAATAAATAAACATGAAAATGTTTGAAACAGAAAAAAAAGGGGTTAGCCGTTTCTTCCGGGTCTGGGGGCCCAAAAAAATACGCGGGTTCAGGCAAACCTAGCACAAGTCCCCGCTGTGGGTGGGGAGGATGGTTAAGGCCCGGGTGCGGGGCTTACACCCCCCCCAAAAGGTGGTGGAGGGGGGGGGTCAAATAATAATTTTTGCAAGGAGGGGTTTAGTTTATGTTTACATTCAGTAGTTACAAAGATATGTAATTTTTTAAAGTTAATCTGGTCTGTTTGATTTTTATTTTAGTATGTGAATGTCTATTTTGGATTAATTGGCCATTGAAGTAAAAGATAGGCAAAGTGAGATTTACATGGAATGTTTCAAAAGTGTTTATTCTTGTTGAAAGTTCTGTTTTTTGAAAAATATTTTGCTTCCAGTGTGACCCTTTTCTAGAAGATCTTTTTTTGAGGGGGGAGGATTTTTGAGGTTTTTTTTTAATTAACTTTTATACGGTTTATGTATACTGTTTGGACTTTTTTTAAGCTTTCCGTTGGGAAAATTGGTGTTTTCTGATGTTAGTGTTACATTAAGAGCGTAGTGTATATTTTCAGTTTGTTTTTGTATTTTGCGGCTTAATGTGGTTTTTACGAGAGCTGTGTTTCCGTTTGCCATAGCAATGTGTTGAATATGTTATTTTTCCAGAAAAAGAGATTCAGTGGCAGGCAGGCTTAGTAATCTGTGTATCGTATAGTGGAAGGCGGCCGTTTGTGTTGGAGAGTGTGTTGTAAAAAGCTGTGGATGACAGTGTCTGTGTACGTCGGTTTTCTGAAAATATTGAATGCATGTTTGTTTTCAGATATGCTTATATTCAGGTCTAGAAATTGATCGATTTTTTTTGAGTGAATTTATGGCAGGATGTATGATGTTGAGGACGTCAAAAGTGGTTAATTTGTCTAGTCGTACCGGTCCCGAGAAGAAGGATGTCTACGTAACGGTACCAATGAGATATATTGGGAAATGGATGATTTGAAAAAAAGATGGTCTGTTTGAAAGAGTCCATGAAAATATCTCATGAGACGAGGGGAGGGTGCGCCCATAGGCCGAAGTTTGTAAATTTTTGTCAAAAGTGAAGTAATTTTGGTCCATGCATAGATTGAAGAGATTCTGGAGTTCATCACGAACGGGTATGGGACAGATGTCCAGCAAGTTACATAGCAGTAATTACAATCTGAAGTCGGAGTACTAGGAAAGATATTCTTTATGTCAAATGAAACAAGTTTTGCATAGGGTAGAACGGGATTTTGAGGATCTTTTCTATAGATATAGACTTTTTTTTACAGAATATGAAGGTTTGAACTAGATGTGTTTATGGAAGAGGTTTTTTTAATTTCTGAGCGAGTTTGTTTGTTAAAGTGTTTGTGTACGAAACCACGGGTCTGATGGGGTATTTTCTTTGTGTAATTTAGGCTGGCATAGAGCCTAGAGGTGACTTCTCCGACCTACTATCGACTAGAGGATTTGCCCACCAGCGGGGCACCGGCTCAGCCAGGACAAGTTCTAAATCCTCGACCGGTCTCCGGCATGAGTGGTAGTGTTGTCATGTTGGTATAAGTGTAAGGGGTGAGGATAGGTTGAAGAGGAAAGATAGATCAGCGCGCCCGTGGCCCGTTTGTTAGGATCTTCTCCGGTATTTGCTTGGGTTGATCGGAGAAACCACGGAAAACTACCGATCAGAGCAGCCGGGCCCCCGGGAAATTTTCCTCCAGTGACTGAATCGACCTGCTGAAAAGCGTGTTGAAAATCCTGCCACCGTCGGGACTCCGAACCTAGGACCTCCGGTCAGAGGAACGGCAGTGATATCAGTTGATTCACTGAGCCTCAGGGCAATTTTCGAAAATAGTCTTTTTGTCGAATGGAATAGCAGCATTTTTTAGTTAAGTAGCTTAATAGTTATTTTATACAACAGGAAAAAGAAAAAGAGCCCTTTGGGGAAAATAATTGTTAAAAATGTGTACTTTTTCGCAAAATTACCCGGGAAAATTTTTCATATTTCGAAAAATAGTAAGGAAATCTTCGGCGCACGATTCAATACTTTTCCTTCTTACGAAATAAGGGTTAGAAAGAAAAAATGCAGCTTAATCTAACTTTTCATAAGGTATGGATTAACAATAATGCTGTTGGTTCTTTTACTTTCTCGCCCTTCCTTCGTGAAGAAAAATTGTAATCGTGCGCCGAAACGGCAATATTTTTGACAGAAAAACTCTCACTGCCGGACCCTGGTAAAAAAAAAGTGGATAAATGTATTCCAAGTAGTAAATCATTGACTTTTCTTTCGGTGTGCAAGTCGTGTGTCATCGCCCAAGGAATAAAATAAACATTTTTTCCATTAAATTTATTTAGATTTTTAATTTATTTGGTTTTCCGTGCGATCGGCGTCATAGATCGGCCCCACCGCGTCTATGCGAGCGTAGCCGAGCCGTTATACTCTATTTAAACATAGCTGGACTTCATGGTCAAGAGCTGAAGACGTTGGGAACATTTTTATCAATCGGACTTTGTTAGAACTTTTTTGGGTATTGGCTCCGATTGGATAACTCTCCTCTCCTTCCAGCTCGCGAACTTAAAGTGCAGCTACTTTTTAAATTGGAGTATAGTTGGCGAATGTTTGCAACGGCTTGAGGACGGATCAAAGTATACTAAAGAACGGCCTCAATGTTAATCCGAACGCTCTTATTAAAATTTTCCCCTAATTTTCATGGAGGGGAAGCCGCCATCTGGGCCCCTGATTGAGCCAATAGCGTCGAAGGGCGTTATACCAATGGGGGTGGCGCGTATGACGACGGGACATTTAAAATGAATTGTTTTCAAAATGGCGTCAAATTAATACATTATTTTTATCTAAAATATGCTTGGCAATTAATCAGACTAAAATATTAGGTTTTGGATTCCTAATTCACTTAATGGAATTATTGTCCAGGTAGTGCAAAAAAAAAAGTTATTTTATAAACACAATATTTATTTCTAAATTATGTAAATAGTCATACAAATATAAACAATAATACAAATTTTATAAAATAAATGTGAGAAAAGTAATCAGATATAAACATTATTTTATTTTTGCCATTGACTAAATTTTGAAACCATGAATTTAGACAATTGTCCAAATATAACTAGTGACCATTATTTTTTAATATTGCATCATTATTAAAATGACATTCCAGCTATCAACACCTGTCAAATTTCAGCCTATTATCAAAATTGTTACTAAGGTACAATACAAATGAATATTATTGATAAGTTTTATAAATAAACAGGAAACTTGCATTTACAAACAGTCCACAAAATCTGTCTTTTTTGTTGCTTTCTTAAAAACAATATTACACATTAAACTGCATTACAAGAAAATTTTTACCTCCTACCTAGTACAAGGTGATGAACAAGTAAAAAAATATATGATTCTACCTCAACTTCATTAATTCAAGCAGAGTTTTTGGACTTGGTAGGTTTTAATATTCCGATACCCGGGCCATTTTGTCCAAAAGCATGGCTAGTTGCTCAATGGATTTAGGATGAAAATCCAAAGTCGAAATATATCCAGAATTACCCAACATTTGATACATGTATTGAAAAGTTTTTCAATTACTAAAAAATATTTCATTCTTTCCCAATCATGTTATGTGACTAAGCACACAATTTCTGCAAAACAATATAACTAAAAAAAAGCACTTATCATAGCAGGAGATTTCCAACAGACATCTCAGAACCATCAGAAATATGTTGAAAATACTAATGCTTCCTGGAAAAAATGCCAAACTGTTACACAAAAGACTAATACATAGTGGGCCAAAGACACAAGACACATAGTGGGCCAAAACACCTGAGATAAAAATTTACTAACAGAAACACAAATGATTATCACTCAAAATACAATTTTTAATAAATTAACCCCAAAAAACTTCAATTTGGTACATGTCCCCAAGCAAGTGGTCCTGCAGTTTGGATTTACTAAATTACATATAGTAACTGGAAGTGCTACAGAATAGCACAGACTTTCTCAGTTAAGTTTTCTAATTTCCTTTGGAGTGGACCGCTCTATGGTTTTCCCCTCATCCTCTTGCCAGCTGGCATCTATCGGCCAAAATACATTTTTTGCCTTTTTCTCAACTCTTCGATTCCCAAAATTTAGAACCAAATATTATTTTAAGAGTTTTAAAAGAAGGCTAAAACCTTGTCTTATATAGCAATTTCATTAAAAAATTTGAACCCATTTAAGAAAAGGTTAAGCTTTACTGTAAATGCAAAATTAAAGCTCTTTCTCTGAAATCATTTGATTTTTTCGAAAACTTCGTTTGAAGTAATTTGAAGAACTTCCACTACAAATTCAAATTCAATCCATTGAAATGTCATATTACTGGCATGAGATATTAAAAGAAATATAAAATTTGTGCAATTTTGGGAAAACAAAGAATACGCAAAAATGAACATTACATTATATTATATTAAAAGTACCATTACCACTATTCGTTGAAATAGTTTAAAGAAAAAATTGAAGTCACCTTTGAGAAAATGGTGTTTGGAGCTATTCTGAAAATGAGAAATTTTTGAGCTCATTTGAATAAAAAGTGTTGAGTTTTCGAGAAAATTTACTTGACATTATTTAAAGCGCATGTACTATAAATATAATACTGTTCAAGAAAAAAGGAGCCGTTTTCGAGAAAATCTTCTTTTGTCATTTTAAAATTCCAAATGTTCACCACAGTTGAAACAAAAACTACTAATATTTACAAAACAATCACACCTTAAATGAAGAACTATTTATCATCAAATTTAATTCGAAGGAAAGTCTCTAACTCAATACTTATTGTAAAGTTGATAAAAACGCACTTTAAAAATTCTAAAATTATTAATCTTGAAAATTGGCCCTTTCCACCTTTATAAGTATTTTACTCTGTTCTTACAAAAATTAAAACAAAAAATTTGGTGTCATTTTTTGAGAAAATTCTGAATCATTTCTTACGGCTTCATATAAAGTTCCCCAAAACCTAAGGAAAGGGTTTTAAAAAAAATTTCTAATTTTCTACTAGATACATATTGACAGGGTTCTTCAATTTGAAAAAATTTACGCATGGTTTAGGCGCTATGTTTGTTCACATACTACAGACTTTTTGCTTCAGTTGGTTTTCGGCATAAAGATCCCAAAACCGAGATTCTGACTACACCACGTGTTACAGGATTTTTCTTTTCATTTAGAAAACGAGAATTCAGGAAAATGTTGTCCCACTACATGCCGAGCAGATCCTGCAAATAAAATAAGGATGTTTAATTTAAAATTTAAAAAACGAAAAAGTTTTCTTATTACACCTTCTAGTTGCTAATAATAATAATAATAATAATAATAATAATAATAATAAAACGCAGTCGGACAGGCCCAAGAACCGCCCGGATCAGAACCAGGCGATAAAGTAGGGGCCCAAAGATGGTGAATCTACGCGGATATCATCAAAAAAATGAAGGAGTCGTAGACCCTAAGGCACACCCCGGCAGAGATCCTGAAGATCCGCAGGACGAAAAGGAAGGAGCTGCTAATCGTCATCCGGAAGACCGGTGATATTGACTCCTTGAACAAGGCAGTAGTGGAGCGTGGGCACGCAAGCCCAGAAAAAGCGCTGGTGCCAAGCGGCTTATCAAAATGGGGGACATCGACGAGACTGTAGTAGTCGAAGAGGTTGTCGAGGCGGTTGCCCAGGTGATAAAAGCAGAGACTCAGAAATCGCTGGCTCCTGTAGAATGCGGAGGATACGGTAGTGTGCAAACAGCGACACTACTGCTACCAGCTGAAAAACCCCAGGCTTTAAAATGGAAAAGCTCAAAATTGGGGTTAACTGCCAGATTAGCGAAGAGAGGCAGATAATAAGATGCTTCAGATGTCTTGATTTCGGGCACATATCAACCTCCTGCAAGGCCCGACAGAAGAAACATTTGTTACAAATGTGGCAAAGCAGGACACAACGCAAAAGATTGCAGGGAAAACCAGTGCATTATCTGCAAAGGACAAGAACAAAAGGACGACCATGCCCTGGGGGGGTAGATGTGAGCCCGTTTGCTGCGGCATGCAAAAAGACAAACGCGCCAGATATGCTCCGATTGTTACAAATTAATCTAGGCGAAGCAGACAGGCAGCGATTTGGGCACTGCAGGTAGCTGCCGAAAAGAAGATAGACCTGATATTATTTTGAGAACAGCCCCGGGACGACTCTACGTGGATCAGGATGTGCAGAGAAGAGCTGGTTTTAAAGGTTGTAAATGGTAACCTAGGCGTACAGAAGTACAAGGGACGAAATACGGGTTCGTCTGGGTAGAAGTTAGTAACATAAGAATATACAGTTGCTACTTCTCTCCGAACGATACCATCGACAAATTTATAGCCGAAATGTACGAACTGGACACTAGTCTACAGACAGCCAAATCAAATATTTGCCGCGACTTCAACGGTAAATCTCCGGAATGGGGTGAGACACGCTCCGATAGAAGAGGGCTATTGATGAATTCGCGGCAAGGAATGATCTTATCATTCTAAACTCGGGGCTGGGAGAACCTTCCAACGAGGAACGCCCCCCCATTCTAGACCTGACAATATGCTCAACTAGCCTCGCTAGATATGCAAGAGCTGGAAAAAAATTGAGGAGGAAACTCTAAGTGACCACCTATATATAGTGTCCTCAGTTGAAACAGAGCGGGTACAAAACGACAAGCGACCACCCAGGAACAATAACGACCACCCCGGAATCCTAAGAAAATGGATGGACAAGGAAAAACGTCCTGGAAGAATCCAAATGTTGAATACCTGGGCTGGACAAAAAGCGAAACACTCGACGAAATTACAAAACAACAATCGAGACAGTAGTAGCTGCTGCGATGCCTCGATGCCCAGGCGTCGTGGCCCTAACGCAAACAGCAGGTCTATTGTGGACACGAGGAATAGCAGCAATACGTAAGAGATGCATCAAGGGGAGAAGGCAAGCGACGAGGCCAAGACGAATCCACATTTAAAGAGCATTACAAGACGACTCCCAAAATCCTCAAGAAAAGATTAAAAAGTAAGGTCATATGTTGGAAGAGGCTCATCGAAGAGGTCGAGGACCCGAGGGGATGGCCACAAAATTGTGATCAAAACTTTTGAATGGAGGGAGGACGCCTGGGCTGAACGTCCAGACTGGGTGAGGGAAAATCATAAGTGACCTTTCCCATTAGAGAGTGCTGACAAACAGACCAGCGTCCCTTTTTTTGACGAGGGAGTCCTGTTTACGACGGACGAACTACGGAGGGCTGCAAATAGCCTAAAATGTGGGAAGCTCCGGGGTTCGATGGGATTCCGAGCGAAATGCTCAAGATTGTTGCAGAAACATCCTGACTGTCTACTCTCCGTGTTTAACTCATGTCTAGGAACGGAATATTTCCCCAGAAGATGGAAGAGGCGAAACTCATCCTCCTCCGGAAGGGTAATCCGCCCTGACAAGACCTCGTCTTTAGACCGCTTTGCCTCCTGGACACCATGGGAAAGTTATAGAGGGACTAATTATATCAAGGCTGGAGGTATACCTATCAGACCTATCCCTAAACAGTATGGCTTCCGGAAGGGCGGACGACAACTGACGCCCTTTCGAAGTGGTCAGGATTGGGAACAGGCCAAAAGGTGGACGGGGAAAAAGAAAAGGGTTCGTGCTCTGGGGGCAGACATCAGGAACGGTTCAATAGCGCCAGATGGAAGGACATCATGAGGCTCTGATAGATAAGAAACCTGAATACCTTCTGAGAATGGTTGAAGACTATCTTCATGAGAGGAGTATAGTCTATACGAATCTCTTCCAATGGGGAAGACGTGACGTGTGGCGTGACATGTGGATACCACAAGGTTCGAAACTAGGCCCATTCTTATGGAACGTCAGTATGCGACCTATTAAAAATCGACCTACACAACATACCCAGCGATTGGATAGCAGACGACACGCTGATTACTAGCCACAGTGAAACACAGAACTGCTGAGATGCAACAAATGAGTCTCTCTTCAGGGTTAAAAGATGGATGACGCAAAGAGGCCTGCAAATGGCAGCTGAAAAGACAGAGGGAGTACTAGTAACGGACCGAAGAGCTATCCCAATCCCCGCATCACTTTGACGGAGTAAATATCCCCCGGAAACGCCAAATTACATACTTAGGTGTCGAAATAGACCATAGGCTGAGCTTCGGGCCCCACATCAGCAAAATGGCAGAAAGGGAGCAGCTACTGGGGCCAACCTCTCCAGAATTATGCCAAATATAGGAGGACCAAAGAAGCGAAGAGACGTATGATTCCAGCGTAGCCCACTCACAAATCTTTATGCGGCTCCGGTGTGGGCTGACAAAAAGGTAAAGCAAGCGTGGGGCTGAAGTACGCGCTGCAGCGGGGATTGGGCTGAGAATAGTGTCAGCTTATCGCACAGTATCCGACAGCGCAGTAGGGGTACGGCCAGAATACCCCATTGATATGTTGGCTAGAAAAGAAAAGCGGTGTATGACGAAGCGAAAAGTCTGCTGACTCCAGCGGGAAACAACCGCGAGTAGGACGAAAGAAGACTTGAAGAGCGCCCGAACATCACTACTGGCGGAATGGCAGGACAGGTGGGGTGGGGATCCTAAAGGAAGGTGGACACACCTCTTGATCCGCAAACGAAACCCTGGTTCAATAGATCACGGAGAAGTAAACTTCACCTCACAAAGTGCTCACAGGTCATGGTGTTTTAAATCCACCTATTTAGATTTAAAAGAGCATATGACCAAAATGTAATTTGTGGTTAGAGGATGATGACGCCATGCAAATATTTGCATGCGTAGCATGGGACACATGGAGAAGAAGATTGAACGAGTATTTGAGGCAGACATTTCTCCATCAAACATAGTTCGGCTATGCTTCAATCGGAGGAAAAGGGGGAACAATACAAGAGTTCTTGACCCTTGTGATGAAAAAAGAAGAGCGACTCCGAAAGTAAAATGAGAAAAGGCCAACCGCCTGCCCCCTCCATGAGTAATGTCTCCGACGATTCCGTGGAGAGGCGCATGGGCATAAAAAGAGAGTTTTTTTTGTGGGGATACCACTGAGAATGGGGGTCCACACCAGGGATTATACCATCTGAATCCTGAAGGTGCATAATCATTTTCCTCACAAAAAAAAAAAAATAATAATAATAATAATAATAATAATAATAATAATAATAATAATAAATAATACAAATAATAATAATAATAGAAACGTACACCTTTTTCGTGGTGCCTTCTATAAATGACCTGGGGTGCACCCTCCGGAAACTCAGGACGCACATCAACAAAATTATGGGCTCCCATTAAATGCTAGTCTGCCTGCTGCAGTGAACATTTCCAGCGTGATGTGTCCATACATACATATCTCAACCTTATGAGAATTTCCCAAGGGCTAGATGCCAAAGTCAGATCCCCAATTGCCTAACCATTTCATACACCTGTAAAAATTAGTAATGTATTATTGACTATTATAGTTATATCAAAATACCTAATGTTAATATAGCTATTATTACTTATCAATTACATGATTATTAAAGCAACCAGTGCTTTCATGACTTCAATCATTGGATGTTCATAATAATTGTGTTTACAATATCCTCGCATATAATTACATTATGTAATTAATTTATGTATTATTTAGTGACATAGTTAATTTACTACGTCACTAAATAGTACATGAAAAATTGTTCTAGAACCATGCTACATTTCATATCGCTTACCTTTCAGGATCGCTGGGAAAATAAAGAATTGCTGTTCACTCCCTTTTATTTTGGTTGTATCGGCAATTGGGTACCCAACAACGCCTAAAATTGGATTTAGAAACACACAAACGCAGAAACACACAAACGCTAAAACACACAAAAGCTCTGGCAAAAATGTTCAGATGAACCGTTCTTTTACACACAAAGCATGTTAATGATTGCCGGTTTTTCCTGTAGATTTCGCGCGCCGCGCCTTTGCGCCCTTTCGACCTATTGGCCCACGGAGGCCACATGGAATTCAATCAAATTTAAATTTTAAATTCAAATTGAAATTCAAATATAATTCAAATAAGAACAGGCCCGCCATCACTGGCAGAGGACTGGGACGGATCGTGGCGGCAGCGCGTGCGCGCGACGATACCCACTCTACCAAGCGCGTGAAGGCGTTGGGTCTCGATTCAACGGCCGTTAGTGAGTGAGCGTCCGTGATTTTGATATTCTCTGTTGCGCGTTGCAACTTTTAGCGATACTCATGAAATGTGTTTTACTTGTTTGATATATATAGTGATAAAGTGATTCAAAGAATAAAATAAACAGTAAATTGACAATGGGCGACCATGTCTTAACCTAATAATAATTTGAATTTAATTTTTGAAATTCACTGAAGAATGGGAAAAAATCAGAATGTATTTTTAAATGCTTTAAAATGTATTATTCAATCTTTGCAATAGAAGCTACAGCACACTCATTGTTAGTTTGCGAGTATCTTTCCCTAATTCTTCCAATATTATAATTTAAAATAAATTAGGATTTTGTTTATATAATTGAATTGTACTCTAAATGTTTGCGGAAAGTGTAGTGTGAGGGTTAACACTACTTTACTGCCAACGCCCTAGGTTCAGAGTGAGGAGACGCCACTCTAGTAAATTACTTCCGCTAACCCCGGAAGCAGATAGGGGGCGATTCCCTAACGAGGAGGCCGCTATAATTTGAGAGCTGAATCAGGAGCTTTCGGGTGTGCCCGTCCTCTTTGATTCTGTATTATCTACTATTGACACGGTCCGTTCCGACACAGCTGGTCGGTTAGGACGGGACCAATTTTTTATTGAGTCCCCGGATGCTATGATGTCCGGAGACGTAACTGCTGAAACTAGTCTTAACAGGGCTACACTAGATGCCATGCCTAACTAGAAGGAAAACATTTCAACTTGGATAGGAACCTGGGGTATTTCTCAAACTAATGTAGACCAAGAACTCGTTGAGGTGGGAAATGAACTCAAAAGATATATTCAATCTCAGGACCAATTGAGCAAGACCTTTGCCAAATTAGTGGAGATTTTGAGCGGCTCCTCTGTACCCACCACCACCAGTCCTAAAAAGCCGCTGAGGCATGTGGGCAAACGCGCTAGGAAGCGCTACTCTTATGTTAGGGCGCAGGACCTTTTCAAGAATGATCCAGCGCTTTTGGGAAAGCGCATTAGAACGGGTATTGACTGTACTAGTGTCGATCAACAGCCCCTTTACAGGGATGACCTGTACAAATCTATTTGGGGTAATACGCCCCTGATTCGGCATTCCGAATTAAGAGAGATTGATAAATTGTCGACAACTGAAATGGGCCCAGAAAAAATTCTATACGCAGTGCAAGTTGCCGAAACTAAAAGTCGTCTGGCTAGGATGAAAAATGCCACGGCTCCGGGACCAGATAAGATAAAAGTTAGCAATATATCTTCAGGAGCAGAACTTGAAATATTGTCCCTATTCTACACCCAAATTTGATACACTGGTTTTGTGCCTTCTGGGTGGAAAGCAAATAGCACCATCCTTATACCAAAAGATGGCAAGGATAATAAATTTTTCACTACCTATCGGCCCATCAGAATCAGTTCCTGCTGCGCAGAATCTTTGGGGCATTATGGACAAACGCATTCGATCCGTGGTGAAGTTAAATCCACGCCAAAAACGGTTTATCCCTGAACCTGGCTGTTTCGCCAATGTTCAAATTCTGCACGAAGCAGTGACACGAAAAAAACAGAGGGAGGTGTCGGTGCTATGCTAGACATATTCAAAGCATTTGACACAGTTCCTCGCGGCAATTCCGGGCTCTGTCCGGGTTCCCTACGCTTAACCAATTTGGTAATGGACTCTTACGCCGACGTTTCCACAGTCATTCAGCTACCCTCGAAAGAATTTGAGGTGCCAATTTGTAGAGGAGTAAAACAGAGAGACCGCTTGTCCACTCCTTTTAACCTCATTATGGAGTGCTTACTTGAGAACTTGGATAACATGTCAGGATACTTGTTATTGAAAAGGAATGTGTCCGCATTAGCATTTGCTGACGATCTGATGTTAGCAAATGTGGAATATCTCGGAGTCCTCGTAATGACATTGTCCGTCGCGAAGTGTTCATCGTACAAAAAGTACAACCTTTGAACGATTCTGGTTCATTGAAGACATCTGTCTGGAAAGGTTGCAGGGGGGAGAATTCCTCTGGTCAGTGATGATCATACCCTAACATACTTGGGAGTGAACTTCTCTATCTGGAACGAATTCCCATGTAAAGCATCCATATCGAATTTAATGGAAGCCGTGACAAGGCTACAGAAGGCGCATTTAAAGCCCACTCAGAAGTTGGCATTACTTCACACCGACATAATGCCACATTACCTCTACCAATTAGTTTTATCGATGCCATCTCTGTCGATGCACAGGGATGCGCATAGTCAAATCAGAGTGGCAGTCAAACAGTTCCTACACATGCATATAAGTACTGCAGATGTCTTATTTTACCTGGCTAAGAGAGATGAAGGACTGGGATTGCTGCTCAACACGTTCCTAGGGTAGCACTGAACCTAGGATTACGACTAGAAAAATTTGCAGATCCCATTTCCAGATGGCTGAGCTTCTGTCCGAGTTTCTACCAACGGACATTGAAAACCGCCAAAGCATTGAGACTCAACTGGCCCTATACCGAGCAAGATTTAAGAGCTTTTATGAAGAAATGCGCCGATGACGAGGTAGCTGCTGGGGGAAGCTGGGATACTTTAAACACATATAAATTTATTGTATTGTATTTATTAAATTTATATTTTTGAAGCATTTGTTTAAAGCAATACAGTGATTTCTCAGTAGTAAGATTTTGGGTTTGTGCATTACAGTACTGGAGCGACGTGATACTTCACTGATTCAAATAAGTGAAGCCTTACTTTCACTGATTGCAACAGCTATTTATTCCACTGGTTCAATTAGTTGTCACAGATTTCACTGATTCATAAGTGGACCCGTTTTTCACTGATTCGTTCAGTTCAATTCACTGATTGCCAGTGGCAGGGTTATAACTGACACAATCAGTGAATAGTCACTGTCAATCAGTGGTTTTTCACTGATTCAGGCTGAGAGAGGGGAGGGGGTCCACGTGGTCGATGTTACTGTCCGCCACGAGGATGGATCTAGCCTTCTAAAAGCAGGAGGGGGAAAGTGGTAAAGTACCAATTAGTCACTCCTATGGGAGCCCAACTTCATGGAATGCCCAACGCCAGAATCCTGCCAGTGGTGGTTGGAACCTCTGGGGCTATGCCACGATCTACTGACTATCTCATTAATTGCTCTCAGAATTCTCTATTAAGCTCTACTCACGATTTGTAAATTACGATGGAGCAATTTAGCATTGCTGGTAGTAAATTCAGAAAATTAACTTTTTGGTCCCGTGGGGACGTCTATGGAACCCAGGGGATCGCAAATGTCTAGGATATACCTAGTTACCGCGACTTTAAGTGGGAAGTGTATGCTATTTAATGTAGCATATAGAAAATTGTGTGGCCAGAATCCATGTTTTGTGTCTTTGATGCCGAAAAAAAATTCACAGCAAAACATCTGTGGTCAATGATAGCGCCTCAACAGTTCAAGGATTTTCCAAATTGATGTTCTCCGATAGATTTAAAGAAACTCGAGGAACAATTTGTTTATTAAACTAAGCCCTCGTATAGTGTAGAGAGCGCGTAAAAGGAAGACACGGGTCTCAAATTGGTTGACATCCTTGGTTTTTCGAAAAGTGGGAAAGGTCAATTTTTTGGGGCGTCTTCCTACAATTACAATATTGAAGATAGAGACTTTTCTTTGGTGTGATCTTCAAAGACAGATATTGAAATAACGTAATGTACAATTTTTACAAAATACGAGTAGTTTTCGCGTAGCTTTGCTTGAAATTTAGAAAATTTTTTAAACATATTATTGTCTCAAACACGGCTCCAATTTTTTTTTTAATTTTCTCCTCGTATGTATCAAAGGACGGTCCAAAATTGGTGCTAGTCCCATTCGCGGCAAATTCTATTTTTGAATGTGGCAAAATTTAACACTGCAAAACTAGTTTTGAAGATTTTTCTTAAATGGAAACTGTTCAAAAATCACATCTTGAAAACAGGCATGTACGTTTTTGTAAAATGAATAGTTTTCACGTATTTTCTGCTCGCAAGCTATAAAAACGTTTTCTCAAAAACAACTCTATTTTTTCGATTTTCCTCACGGATAGAGCAATGAATGCTTAAAAGAAAGGCGCAGGTGCATTTCGTTGAACTCTTGAAATTTCGAAAATCGCAAAAGTTAGAAATAATGCGAGAAAGTATGTAATGATGTAACTCCACTATACTTGGGTTTTCGTAACGTGCGACCGAGGGTATTATCTTCAAGATGGAATATGGTACGACTTCTTGCGTCTTTCACTTCCCTGCCGCAAGATGTCGCATTATCGCGACCGTATCAAGGCAGTGTGCAGATCAAGCTGACTCTATCGGCACAACCAAGAAAGTCGCGAAAAGCCGTGCCATATTCCATCTTAAGAGAATACCCTCAGCCGCCACGTTACGAAAACCCAAGTATTTTTTGATTTCTGGAACAGCACGTCAACATCTCCCAAGGCTACTTGCCGCGCGGTTCTTGCCGTCCGACTCTACCGGATTTAATACTCGGGGAAGCATCCCGGGCGGATCGTTCCGCTGCCGGACCAAGTTTGCAACGGGTAGCGTCTTGCATGCAGTTTCGTGCGAAGATACGCCCTGACTCAGAAGAAGAAGAAGAAGAAGAAGAAGAAGAAGAAGAAGAAGAAAAGAAGAAAAGAAGAAAAAGAAGAAAAAGAAGAAAAGAAGAAAAGAAGAAGAAGAAAAGAAGAAAAGAAGAAAAGAAGAAAAGAAGAAATAGAAGAAAAGAAGAAAAGAAGAAAAGAAGAAAAGAAGAAAAGAAGAAAAGAAGAAAAGAAGAAAAAGAAGAAAAGAAGAAAAAGAAGAAAAAGAAGAAAAAGAAGAAAAAAGAAGAAAAAGAAGAAAAAGAAGAAAAAGAAGAAGAAGAAGAAGAAAAAGAAGAAGGAGAAGAAGAAAAAGAAGAAGGAGAAGAAGAAGAAGAAGAAGAAGAAGAAAAGAAGAAGGAGAAGAAGAAAAGAAGAAAAAATAAGAAGAAAAGAAGAAATAGAAGAAAAAGAAGAAGAAGAGAAGAAGAAAGAAGAAAAAGAAGAAAAGAAGAAATAGAAGAAAAGAAGAAGAAAAGAAGAAAAGAAGAAAACAAGAAGAAAAAGAAGAAAAGAAGAAGAAAAAGAAGAAAAAGAAGAAGAAAAAGAAGAAAAAGAAGAAAAAGAAGAAAAAGAAGAAAAAGAAGAAGAAGAAGAAGAAGAAGAAAAAGAAGAAGAAGAAAAAGAAGAAGAAGAACAACAACAACAACAACAACAACAACAGCAACAACAACGACGACGACAACGACGACTGATTGAAGCCGTGCGTATTCGTAAGTTTCTTTATGACACAAACCATTATGAGGTGTTTAATGAAAGAGGTGTTTTATGAATCGTGGTAGCTATAATTCATCATTTTCAAGAAGCTTGATTTAAGCATTTTTTTAAAAATTAGCTAATTATTCGCTAATATTTAAGTAATTACCAAGTTTATCTTAATGTTTCGAAACTTTCTGTAAGTGCAGAAATAATATGCAGTAACCTTCAGATATGGAAAATATGCAAAAATCTGAAAATAAAACTTGGCATCCAAATGCATGATCCAAATAGGCTAATTCATAAAAAAGTGTGGTAATTTTCTATGAAACCATTAGAAACAAATATATCCATTTCCATACAAATCCGGGCTCTATTGATAACTAAAATTGTCGCGGCAGGAAGTATTATTCCGAAGGACAACGTGGATAAGAGCCCAAAATGTATTGCTTATTTATCTTTGAAAATATATTTTATTACATTGGAGCTTTTTTTTTAAATTCAAAAGTCAAGTAGTATATGACTTAGTGTAAAATCACAGAATTTTGATAATATGCACACAATTCACTTTGCGCCATGGCACGTCATACGCAGTTTTAACTGTTTTTTGACGTTAAATAAATACAAATAATAAATAATAATAAATACAAATAATAAATAATAATAAATACAAATAATAAATAATAATAAATACAAATAATAAATAATAATAAATACTATAAAATAAATAAAGACTGTACTTTAAAACACTGCTAGTTTTTCCTTTATTCCAATAGGCATCGTGGCTACAGCTCTCTCTGCAAATTTCATTTTTGATCAGAGCATGCATGTACTTCTTTGAATTAATCACGGTTTAATCTAAAATAGTACTAAAATTTGTCATCATCAAATTCCTTAGAGCAAACTCTCGATGTTTCTATTTTCTTCTCCTTTTTTCTCCAACAGAACATAACGTTTCTAATTCGAACGCGCTTTCGGAATCCGATTTAGAACTCAAATCTACTAACATTGCGTAAATACTCAACATCTTCCGTCAGTGCTCGAACCGGAGTGAATTGCGGCCCATCTTATGGTGATCGCCGCTGTGACTCACTCTCCCGTGAGGAATTGGCGTGAGTGACGCTGCGTCACATTTTGCTACCAGGAGCGCCCAGCACGCCACGGCACGACATAACTACGCAGCACCTTCGCGTGCTATTCAGTTAGATGTTGCTCATTGCAAACGGCGGTATTTTAACCATTACTTTGTGGCATCTGCTACTTGCCACAGGCAACCTCAAGAAGCTTTGAAACTCACGTGTTCTGAATATCTCTATTAATTAAATTCAAAATAAGAACGTCACACACAGTTTTAACTGCTTTTACATAAAATAAAATAAAATATCAACTGGCGTCAGAAAGGAAAAAGATATATTTGCCACACGTTTCTTAGCGAAATATCAATACTATATAAGTACAATACATAATTGGAAAGATGATTTAGGCAATTGGTCAAATTATACAACGGTTAGCCTAACTGATGTGTAAAGGGCTGGCTGCATTTTCCGCACCGAAATTTTCCGCATTGGGGAAGATTGACCATGACACCTCAATATATTCTAACTTAAGTCTATTTGTTGTCTGATTGTGTTCGAACCACCCCGTGATTCCTACCTCCTTGGACGATGTGGCAAATACATTCCTTCTTTTGGTCACAATCTTCTATACTTGGGTTTTTCTAACGTGGCAGGTGTGGGTAGTATCTCCAAGATGGAATTCGGCCCGACGTTTTGCGTCATTCTCAGCCCTACCGCTAGAATCGCTTGATCCGCAGCACTGCTTGTTACGGTCGCGATCAAGCGACATCTCTATAGAGATATCCAGAAGTTTTCAAAGAACATGAGATTAGCAACAAAAAAATTAATCAAAAACGATGGAGCAATTTTCTTGAAAATTTGAAAAATGCCCCCGGGGCTTCATGTAAAGAACACCCTACATTAAAATATAGGTTTGAAAATCAAGGAGCTGTGACATCAGTCAGATCGATATGGGAATATCAATTTTGGAGAAAATCGGCTAAACGGTTTAGTGACAGTTAAAACGGTATCAAGGACCGACAAATCGTGAAATCTCACTAAATAACGTTTTCGAGGAAATAATTTACTACATATTAAAACACGGTTTGTCCACGTTTTCCGTATTATGGCCACACAATACGAGTTAGTCAGAAAATCCCTGCTTTTTTTGCCGGAGTATTACATGACTTTCTATACTACGCATTTTACTGTGTATGGTTTAATTGTACGTACTTTCCGTAGTATGTACCGAAAATAAAATACGGTAAAAGTATATTTCCAATCATAATATCCCCGTTTCATCATTGTTATAAAGTACGTTTCCAATGAACAAAACTTCATTTAAATAAGAGTTTTTCTACCGAAAATTCGCGTTTCCGACGCACGATTACGCAACTTGCTCTTCTTAGGAGAAACTTCGAAAGCGAGAAACTTGTAAGGCGAGAACAACCAACGAATGAATCTCGACCACAAGCCAGAATCTTAAAGATATCTGGCAATGTTAAAGTGTTTTTAATGTTTATAACGGCAATATGTATTTGCAATTATTGGACATTTTAGACCAAAACTGAACATCAATTATCATAAATAATTTTAGTTATTCCGAAACCATGGCCGAATTAACTGCGGGCATCATTCCATTCACAAAGCTTTAGTGATACTTGTCCTAGCAAAATAGCCAGGACCGCCAGGAGATTTAACTCGTGGGCGGATTGGAGGCTTCGGAAAAACAAGAGAAAGACGCTCTATAGCCAGAAAGACGCTCTAGGGAGAGGCGGTCTCGCCACCTCATGTTTTTATATTTCCTGGAAGCTCTTAATGTATTTTACATTCAATAGAGGTAGTTTGCTAGTACAAGGTATTTGAAAGTTCACTCTTTCTCCCAATTGTATTTATCATGAACATACAGTATTGTTTTCATTCTTAAAATTCAATATTTATTTATTTATTTATTTTACGTCAAAAACAGTTAAAACCATGTGTAACGTACTATGGGGAGAAGTGAATTCTGATAACGTTTTAAACATTTTGTGATCCCTATCCCCAAGTCATATACTACTTGAATTTGTAATACAGAAAGAAAATGAGCGTTTTTGCGAGGATTGTTAACAAAAGTATTAGCTTCGATGTAATAAAATCTATTTTCAAGGGTAAATCAGCAATAAACTGGGGCTCTTATCCGTCATCATGACATTCGTCAAGGAATAATACTTCCTGCTGCAACATGGAAACGATAATTTGAATAACTGTATTTCCCACTGAATTCTAGAAGACGTGCACAGATAATGAAGTTACATTAATATCTAGAAGCAAAACAAGGGGCTATCTCAGCATTTGCTCAATGGATCAGGGAAACTGGACGAAAAACCTGATCGAGATGGGAGTCATTAACCCAAAAGCTGCGATACAACAAAGAGTATATCTCAGAGATGGCACTCAATGTTAAACGAGAAGCCTTATTTCCAACTTCCGGTCCGCCATGTGCAACCATGATTTCTATTGGGCAAATGAACAGCCAATAGCGTAGAAGTAACCGGAAAATTTGAAAAAAAAACAAACAAACACGTTACGCGGAAAGTTTAAAATTTTCTCCATATTCACTCCATATAATTTTCAAAATCACTCCCTATATTTTCAACCTTAACTTATCAAAAAATAAAAAAATGATTGTAAGGATTTTATGGATGTAAAATCAAATTAGAGCAGTAAAATCTAGTATTTATTGAACATATTGACAATATTACAATTTTATAATTTCAATAGCAGTAACAATTTTGTTATACATAAGGCAATAAACGCAGACTAGTACACAAGTTTAAATGTAACTTTACTTGTTTTTTCTTAATAAAATTTCCAATAATTACTTTTTATAGACAGTCACAAATCCATTTATTAAAACAAAATGATTTTTACATTACAATAGTATCTTGTAATGAAAAAATTTTAAACAAAACAAATGAAAACATTTTCGCACCTTTGCTCAGGTAAAACAAATCATTACGATACAATTGGTAAAAGTGCCATTTTATTTTGTGAGTTGGAAAGATGGTGACAAGAGGCCAATAGGTGAAGTGCCCCAATCCTATAAGCAAAATGAAATCGCTTTCACTGTGAGACTTTAATCAGTATTACTGCCTTTCATTTCAATTCAAAATATAAATCACCTAATTATGTAGTTACACTAGTGCTAAAAATTGAACTTTTAGCATATTGTCCAAACCTCAAACGTAACTGCACTTACTGCTTTAGATATAATAAAAATAACAAACATTCTATTTTTGTTATCTACATTTCCTTACAAGGTTTAACAATCTATCTTTCCAGTTCCAGTTTCAATTTTATTGAGATGCATTGTAATGTCTCCCATGTCTCTCATGATTTTCTCCCCCATATGTCACATACAGTTTTTGACTGTTTTTGAATAAATAAATAATATCACATGCATTATAACATCCCATTTTTTAACCAATGAGTGAAATTTCCCATTGTCCAGCTCTGATCCAAAATGTTCATTATAACAGAATACTGCATTTAAAATACAGGTCAGGTGTTTATGACATACAGATGACGAAAATAAGGGTGCGCTTACAATTTAACATTTATGAGAATGTAACTAAAAATATGACTTGGGAAAACTATATTTTTTACAATACCCCATCAGAGTTCCAAGTATTGTTTCTTTGGTTGTAATCTATTAAATGAGATCTTTTTGGACCTTCTATTACATTTTTGTGGTTTAGTTTTGTGGTTTGGTTACAAAGAGTGGAATGTAACTGGTCCAACAATGCTTATGATGCAAAATTTAATTCTGGAAATTGATTGTCAATGTGCAATAATTTGATTGCACCAGGAACTGAGCCTGGGAAAGATATTCAAACAACTGAGCTGTGGAATTAAACACTGCATTCATTACTCATGACAATTCACAATCTAATAGAGATCAGCATTCACATTCAGAATGTAATTAGTGCATGAGGATGAACAAAATACAATGATACACACATTATAGAATAAAAATTGAATGAAGACAGTTTGTCATGAGAAACAATTATTGCCAGAACAGTATAACATTACATATGCAACTTATATCAATATCAATAATACAAATTAATTAATACTAATACCAAAAATATATCACAGACCAGATACTAAGCATTAAAGAAATCCTAAAAATGCATAAAAATAGTCTCTGAAACAGGGACACAAAGTTTTTGTATTCCTAATTTCTCAATAAAGTGTCTTAAAATAGCAAAAAAAGACATTCCAAATTTGTGGAAATGACTATCTTTACAGAATGAATTTCATCTTCAAATTTAATTAATTAATTAGAATTTCCTAATCAGATGTGGGAAATATAGTTTATGTAATGGATTTGAATCCAATGACAATGATCTTAAAACTCTAATACTTGTACCATTACAAACTTAGCGTAGAGGTATGTTCACAGACTTTGTGCAGAATGAAGAAAGTCATTCACTGCACATAACAATAATTTTAAAATGATCTCCTGAGTTCTGAAAGAGAACAAATTTAAAAGAAAATCTCTTTCCATGTTAATCGACATTATTCGGTATAATTTTCACTTCTACACAAGGTTCTGAAAAGCAAAATCTTCTGATGAGAAACACTTTATTCACATTATTTTACTATTTTATGGCAATGTATATTGCCCACAAATTGTTGTCTGAACAAATAAATTATACTTATTTCTATTGAAAAGAAGTCTCACCGAGAGTAACATCCAATGAAATTTCTGAATTTCGAATCAACCACCTCAGTCGCGCCAAACTCTCAAAATGAGTAGTTCACAGATTCACCGTCAGAGCGCGATGGTGAAAATAGAGTTGCATATGGCGTCGGGCTGAAATTAAATAACGATTTCTACCGGCCTATCTAGTGACACTGACGCAATGGCCCACCACGGGTCTAAGATGGCGGAATTCAAATTCAAATACAATTCAAATAAGAACAAGCCCGGCCTATCTAGTGACGGGATGACTGTTACATATTGTTTAGGATTATACAGTCCAATGGTAAAATACATTAAATATCACTGTTAAAATTAATGTTCTTTCCTTGTGATGCTCGGTATAGTCTCTAATTGAATAGAAACAGTTATGCAGCAGAAACGATTTCACTTTGGATTTAAACTTTTCTATCAAATTTAATCGTTTAATGTCATCTGGCAAAGTGTTGTAAAATAATGTACATGTATTGTATGTGAAATTTTTTAGTGAGCTGTTGATAATGTCACCTGATGAATATGATTACTTCGTCGAATGTTATAGTTATGGAGTTTCTGAGAATATATTCCCGCCCAAACCAAGTCATTTTGACAAAAGCCACTGATTCGTATATCAACAGACAAGACAACGGTAAAATTTTTGTAACAGAAAAGGTAATAGTAAAAACGTTTTTATCAATCATTTTGAACCGGATGGTAAAATTTTTCTAAAGGGTAGGCAAACGTGGGCAAACGATGGACAAACGAATCCACACAAAAAAATGCATAATCTAGTTCGTGATTAAAGGAGTCAAACGATGGACAAACGATGCACACATCAAATTTTGTATTAATATTTTAGACAAAATTTTGATATTTCGAAACATTTTTGCTCTAATTTGTGGAAGCAGCTTGGTAATTTTTTTCTAAGGATGTGCGAATGGGTCAAACAGTGGACAAAAGAGTGCAGATGATAATTTTCACCATTTCAGTGTAGTTTTGTTCTTTTAGTCGAATCAAAGAAAGGTGCGGAAAACTTGACTCTGTAATGTTTTAACTAAACGTAATGTACCTTTTCTAAGTGATGGATATTCGTTTTCTAAAGATGGGCAAACGAAACGGACAGTAAAATATCGACATTTCCGCGTGTTTCTTGGTCTTCATTTGAATCGATAAAATGGCGGGAAAAGGGTTTTTTGTCTGTAACTTTTGAACCGGATCTGGCAAAAATTTTCAATACGCGGGCAAACGTGGTCAAACGATGGACAAACGAATCCATGAAAAAAAAAAATTACCAAGTTTTCAATTTTCTAATTTTGGTCGGGTCATCTTCACGTTTTTTAAAAATGTTTTGGTTGATCCGTAGGCGATAAAGCTCGTGTGGATTAGGAGGCAAAGTATAGAATGCAAATGAAAAGTTTCGAGTTTTTTTGTTGCTATTTTGCTATTTATAATGTTGCTTTATTACATTGGTACAAATTTGAAAACTTGCTTCTAACGTCGCTCGTTTTCAAAACATGTACTCGTGCAATAAAGCTTAACATCATAATATCATAAGCTACTATAGTAATCGCTTATACGCACTGAGGTTGCACCGAACACTTTCCCTGCCAAACGTTGTGACGTCATTCCGGACATCTGGATTGTGGTTTATGGAAACGGTTTGGGAACTCCTGCACACTCCAGGAGTAGTGAGATTGACCGAGAATTTAATATTTGTTATTTAAACCCAAAAATTGTTTAGTTTTAAAGGGAGAGAGGGTAAAAGTGAATGGATTGAGATAGAGAAGTGTTATTTATCAATTTTTACGCGATTGTTTGTGTGGGCAATTGGGAAAATATATTTTTTTCATTTTCTTTATG
>CAXIVR010000341.1:0-10348 GCA_964035755.1 Teleogryllus oceanicus | reverse complement strand
TCGTCGGTGAACCAAGGCCCCAAAAAAAAAAAAAGGAAAATTTTGAAAAAAAATCAAAAATAGAGTTCACAAGTGACACGTCATAATAGATTTTACAGCACTGTTTGCTTAATATTTGTTCTTCTATAATTTATTAATATACAATTGCTGTTCGTGTTTTGTTTCATGAAGGCAATCTTTCGAAAATGTCACATTTTATGGAGAGAATACTTTTGGACGGGAGACAAAGAGGTGACGACCCGACTCACAGTTTCCTTCTCACGAACGATTCCCACCAATTGACGTAGCTGGTGCATAATTGATGCCACTGCAGTGCCTCTGACCGGAAGTGCCAGGATTGAGTCCAGACAGTGGCAGGATTGTGAACACTAGCTGCGTAGCAATGTCGAGTTCAGCGCTGTCTGAAGAATTCCAGCAGGCCACCTCTGATTGGTAGTTTTCGTGGTTTCCCGGTCAACACTCGGCGAACAGTATCCTATGGAATGGGCCACGGACCGCGAGCGATCTTTCCTTCTTCATGTCCACTCTCACCCCGTACTTACACTTATACTCTACACATCTGCACTACTACACATATCAAGACTCCGGTCAGGAGAGTAGAACTTGTCTCGGGTGGACGGTGTCTAGCTGGTAGGAGAAACATTTTTGAAAAACCCGCGTGCCGAAGGGCAGGTCGGCGCCAGTTTCGCTTCAGCGGCGATCACCCTCGCGCGGTAAAAACTTGCACTATGGGACTAACGATCTTAGTTGACGCTGCCGGAATCACTAATTAATAAAACGAACGAACGATTCCCAAGCATTATGAACCAGTGAATATCACGGCCAGCGTCAATACTATTGCAACTGCACTGATAAGCCAGACTGATTCCAAAAAATGGACGTTAAGCGCAGCACCATAAACATAATTTATTTTTAAATTACTTGCTTAATACAGCAAGAACAATATCTTCCTTTTGGGACGATAGAAAAGGCTATTTCAAGAGATTCAATGAATCAAGGTTATCTGGACGAGCCCCATTGAGATGATGGACGAGCCTGAAGTTCAATTATTTTCTTCAGATATTCCATTTAATTTGCAATATTTGCACTTGAGGCAGGATAGAAACAGATTTGAAAGTTTGAAAGTTCAAATACGGTAAGAGGCAATGGAAACGTGCGGCAAAACATCAGGACAAGCATCTCTTGAGTAAATTATGCAGAGGATGCAATGAAGGAAACTTAGATTATGCTGGATTAATATAACCATCTAGGACGAACTGTAAACGTGTCCCGTCGTGCCATTCAAATTTGCTCAATAAGAACGATTCTAGTAATGACTGATTACTTTTCGAAAAAGCTTCGATTTTTAAAAATATTCCTCCTTGTCGAAATTTTACTGTCTTGTGAACATAATATTAATGCGTTTAGAAAGGAAACTCTGATGACTAAATTAAACTGTTTGAAAACTTGCAAGTCATACTTTTCTCAAGTCGCAGCATCACGCTTATCGCCAGTCATACTCACGTTTCAGGTAACAGAGACTAATAAATGTAGCATCGCTTATGTTTGAAATCTAAAACCTTTCCTTGCAAAAATGCTAACCAGCAACTCATATCGAACTGTCGAACACGGCCTTTAACAATGAGTCTTTATATTATACATAAATTTATTAGATTTCTTTAGAAATAAACCAACAAATCAAAATTGAAATAAAATCTTGTTTATGAGGGGATTAGAGAGTTTTATTCACTCAGAAGAATTTATCCAAGACCCTCACTATCGTCAAAGTCTACATTTCAATACTTTTTCGCTAGTATAGATAACTATTATTTTACTTTCTTGCCTTACTTTATGAAGAGAAAGAATTATAATCGTGCGTCGAAATCGATGATTTTCTACAGAGAAACTTATTGCGGGCCTTGGGAGCGAAAAATTGAATAAATATTTTCCTACGTAGTAAATTACCTCTCACGTTAAGTGAGAATCGGTGTTTTGTATCCTTGATAATAAAAATCGACTGGCCATGTACAATTTTTCGAAAATATCAGTAGTTTTCGCGTTATTTTGCGTGAAATATAGCAGAAGTTTTAAACATTTTTTCAAAACGACCAAAATTTTCTTTAAAATTTTTCCTTATGCGTTCAAGAATGATAAAAATCTGTAATGATTCCATGATCGAAACACTCTGTATTTTGAAATTGCAAAATTTCACCATAGAAAAAGTACAATATTGGAGATAGAGATTTGTCTTAAATAAAATGTTCTAGAAAATAAGATGTTAAAAGTCATATACTTTTTTTTAACTAGTATTTTCTTGATGTAATACAATTTATAAAAGAAATTCTCTAAACACTTCAAATTGTTTCAATGATTGAGCAAAGGACACTTAAAAGGTAGTGCAGGTCTAAATTTGGTTGAACTCTGTGCATTTTCGAAAACTGAAAAGTTAAAATAATTCGAGTATTGTGATGTAGCACCTCTAGTGAACATGCAGCACGTACCTCTTCTAATTATTATAATGTGTTTTCTTTCTGATATTTTTTGAAATGTTTGTGCTTAGGATTACTGCAACGTAATATCAATACATTAAATTAGTATTTTGCTGTTTAATACTATCTCCTCTTTGCGATTTAGATGAACACTTGTATGTGCACGATCGTCTCTTTTATTGATCAAGAGATGCATAGGCAAATGTCAAGGTCTTCATAAAAGCATCTTGTAGGACATCAGCAAGAAAATTTCACAGCCTTGGAGCGACGCGCATATCTTATCCCGCTGTCCTCGGAATATTTTTAATAACGTAATGTATCGAACATTAATTTTATTCTGAGTCGCGTCGTTGCCGTCCGAATTTTAATATCAGGTACGCTGCGAGACAGAGCCGCTCTCATTTTCTCGCCGGTTTTCGTGCGGCCTTGTTTTTAATGCGTCGCCAGTTAATCTTTCTTTTTAATTTGGCTGACTGCTGCTGGCAGCAAGCAGGGCGAGGCGAGTATCGGCGGAGGCGAACCCTCCTCTGCCTACTGCAGTGGTTTCCCAGGGCGCGTTGGCTGGCTGGCTCGTTGGCAAGGCCGGATTTGGTGCATGGTACCCCCTCTCCCCAAGTCGTACTGGTCCCCATTCGAAAACAAAATTCCATAAAGGCTTAGAAGGTTAAGGTAAAAGGCCTCCAAGCTTAATTCAATTTTGAATACAGAGCATGTGGTGTTATTTTGAGTCATTTGCCCAATATCTCAGAACGACAGCCTGATTATTTTGTAAGATACAAGAAAATTAATTTTGTTTTTGATTTTACATATCATTTCTATAAATTCTGAAAAATATGAAACATAACTACATCTATACGTATCTTGAAGAGCTTTTTTAAAAATGGCGAATTGAATTTTTTAAATTATTAAATTATTTTTATTAAGTTTTGTTTTATTTCTAGGTGACGACTACAATCATTCCTACAAATAGAAATTAAGGTCTTCTTTACTTATTTTTTCAGATTTGTCTTATTGTGCATTCTATTAAAAAACTTTTTCGTCTTTATACGCATTATTCACTTTACATACGCAAGTTATTAACTTTTCTACAGAAAAATACATTTAAGGATGAAAATCATATTATTAACCATACAAAACTATTTCAGATTATTTGCACAAATTCAAATTTTCAGAAATAAAAATAAAACAATCATTTTATCATGTTTTGTGACCTGGTTGGTGAAAAAATTTAAAATTATTTGAAATGATTTTAACTCAAATCATATTTCTATTATTATTATTATTATTATTTATTATTATTATTATTATTATTATTATTATTATTATTAAATCAAAATATACAATTTTCTATTTTCGTGGAAAAATAATAATACTCTGAACACATTCAGAAATAATGCTAACGTTAGATAAAAGTCATATTGAATCGTATTCAGTTTAATCTTCTTCGCTATCGTCATCTATGGTCGGCACAAGTTCATCAATCAAAAATATGACAGACATTTTCCGCAGGTTTAATTTTGACTGATACCGAGCGTAAACCTACAAATGCTGTATAATTTCTGCTGAAAATAATCACCAGTAGTTCGTCTGTCATTAGCACAATCACATGCATGTCGTAAGATTCCAGATATTCTATTGAATGTGGTTTATAGTCAATGAAATAATTATGTTTTCCTTTTTGTGTCGTATTGTACTTGAATTTTATATTATTCGCTCTTTCCTTTGTGAAGCAAAGATGAATATTATCATCTCATCTTACATTCCAGTAAATGCAATGCAATATGACTTGAGACAATTGATAAGTGCCTATGAAAATTTTTAAATTATTTTCACTAATTTCTGGAAAGTCAATAAGATGTCATGTTTTAAATGGTACAGTTTTCGTCCTCAATTTGCATTTTCAATTTCTGCGCAGAGTATTTTCAACATCTTTCCTGACATTCATCTGCTTGATGATTTCTTTCGCATGCATTGGTCGGAATTAAAACGTTTACCAAAGTGCTCTTAAGAAAACATGCGATTACAGAATAATCCGCTTTTCATAAAGTTTATTGTCGAGTTGATTATGTGACAGTATATTTTTCCAATGCACCATGGATTGCTTCAACTGGCCAACGACCTTTAGTTATAAAGCTTGATTCTTTCGATTCTTTTGTTCTCATCTGCTTGCGCTTTCCTTTAAATGCTGGCATTAGCACCTTGTAACCTTAGTCTTTCAGTTCACTTTAACATCTCTGAAACCTCTGTCTAAAACAATATCTTCTGTTTCAACAATTAATTTAACCCGTCGTTTTTTGACTTTTCTTTCAAAATTTTTTTTTATTTTGGTTTATTACAGCCAAATTAAAAATTTGACCCATTGGTGGGGGCCCCCTGCCATACAATACCCATTCTCCCGAGTTCTAACCTTTCCCCTTCGGATTCCCCCAAAGGGTCTCTCCATCGCCTAAAAGCCAAAGAGACCATAAGGTCGCTGGGGGAAAAACCAAAGGGAAAAACCCCGTCAACCCAGTACATGCTATTAGGTTTTTAATATTTATTTATTTGGCGGGGGGTCAGGCATTCCCCCAGTGTTTGGCCTACCGCACCTGAAAAAAAAGCACCACAGAAAATCGTCCCCCCCGCCCCTGCTAACTTTTCCCGTTCCCCTTCCCCTTTCCCCCCTAATGTGCTTTTTTTGGTTTTTTTATTTTTTTTTAATTTAATTTTTTTTTAATTTTATTTAACTTTTTTAAATTTAAATTTTAATTTTTAAATTGTTAAAATTTTTTTAAATTTTTTTAACTTTTTTAAATTAATTTAATTTTAATTTTTTAACTTTTTTTAATTATTTTAATTAATATATATATATATATATTTTTTTATTGACTTATTTATCTACTTATTTAACAATTTACAATTTATAATTTTTTTTTATTTTTTTTTATTTTTTTTTTTTGTTGTTTAAAACCCTAAAAAACTTTAAAACTTAATTATTGTTAGTTTTTGATTTTTCATTTTCTCCCCCAGTCTAGGCTCTGCCGCTAACCACTGCTTTTTTCCCATCCAATTTTCCTTTCTCTAGTGGCCCGAACCTTTCAAGAAATGTTCCTAATTCTTTCATAAAGTTAGCTTTTTTATCCCTAGAATTTTTTGGGGCCCAAGCGTTACGTTCCTATTTTGGGAAAGAAATTTTCCCCTTTCCCACCCATTTTCCCCCCAAGTTTCGGTCCCCCAAAATTTAAAAAGGATATGGACCCAGTCCCTATCACCAAAGCCCCCGATGCCATTACCATTCGGGTCCAATCTTTGCATCCCCCCCCACCCTGAACCGCGTACCCCCCTTTGCGCCCCTTTGCGGTGTTTTACGTAACGTTCGGAAATGGACTGGGGGAATTTGCCCTGCAATTTTTGGCCTTTGCTGCCAGGATCTCTTCCCTTTTTAATATCCCCAAGTCTACCCAAAATTCCGTTCATTTTCCCCCTTCTCCCCCTTTTTTTGGGGGTTTCCCCGACCTAACTTTTCCAGTAATTTAAATTTTTTAACGAAGTAGCGTTTTGCTTCCTGTAACTGCCCCCAAAAACATCTTTTTTAAAGTGATCAGTTTTCCCTTCAAATTTAAAAAAAGTTTAAGGGGTTTTCATTTAAAATCTTTCAAATTCCTACACTACCGCCCTCTTGGACTCCGGCATTTGCTGCAATCAAAGGGCCCAAAATTTTTGAATAATCTTTCGCCCTTTTCTAGTCGATCTACCCTTTCCCCAAATTTCTCCCCCCAAATTCTTTTTTGGGAGAACTAGCGATTTAAACATCTCTCGCACCCTTAAGGAAATTTCCCCGGCCTGCCCCTGCGAAAAGTTTCTTTGGGCGCAATTCTTCCTTTTTGCCCCGCCACTTTAATTACTCCACCCACCATTCATGGAAAAATTTTGCCCCAAGTGAAAGTTTTCCCCGGTCAATTCCCCCTGGCGAAAAACCATCTCCTTTTACCCCAGAAAAATCCATTTGAAAACAACTTTTTGGTTTTTTGAATTTTACTTTTAACCCCCTGTTTCACTTCGTTTCGGATATTTAAATTTTTTGAAAACAATAGTCTCAACATAAAACTAAATCATCGCTATGTAGTGGGGAATGTTCGGGCCCTCTTTCCGGCGCAGATGTTCCGCATCCTGTAACACGCAAAAATCTTTTATAAACAAGATAAACAATAGCGGTGAGAGGGACAGCCCTTTTTCCCCCTACTTCGTTTTTATTTTTCGCGTTGTCTTCCATCCCCCCCTACACGAAATTTCGTCTTCTATCTCTGCAACACTTTTAAAACTTTCTGGACCCCTAGCTCATTTTTTTTTGTAAAGTTTTCCTATTGATAAGTCCCCATTTGAAATCTAAAAAACTGCAATAAAAATGGTTTGGCGCAAGCCCGTTTTCAGGTATCTAACAAGATATTGTCGGTAGTCAAAAACCTCCCAAACCTGTTTCATTTGATTTTTTACGGGCCCCCCCTTTCCCACTCGTCCCCCGTTGAGCATTTTAAAATGCTTCTCGCGCTGGTAAAATTTCCGCGAAAATTTTTTTGGGCAATTCTTTACCTTTTTCAAAGACTGTTGGGGACCCTTTTATCCACGTTTCTGGATGATCAGAATCAACTATTGCATTAAATAAATTTAAAATCTCTCGGGGTTTTGGCCACAATTCCGAAATTTGTGTCGGAATGCCCCCGCGCCCCTTTTCTTTTATTATTCAGGGTTTTGGCCCTTTACTTCTTTCCCAGGTTATCGTTTTAATTCAGGGACATCCGGGCCGTGATAAATATATCCCTGTTTAATATTCCTATTTCAGCGCCCCTGAAAAGTACTGCTCCCCCGCGTCTAGTAAATTCATTTACATTTCTTTTTTTCCATGATCTTATAACTAAATTGATTTTTGATTTTTCAAATTTCTATTCTTGCTGTCCACTTCCCCCCGCAAAAATTTTTTGATTTCTTAATTGTGGCCTCTTTCCAGTATAACGAATATTTCTGCTTTCCCAGTTCCCCGTTTTGAACATTCTTTAAGGGTACTTTTGCTTCCCGCCTGCTCACCCCAAATCCCCGCTCCATCCTTGGGCAGTACCCCTTTCCCCCTCTCCCCCCATTCCGCCCCCCCTGCCGAAAAATCCCTTTCAAATTCTTTGTTCCTTTCCGGGGACCCTCCTCCCCCCACCCTACCGATTAAAAATCCAAATTCCTGTCCTTTCCCCTTCCATATAAACCTCGTTTTATTGTAAGTTTTTGTTCCCCCCCCGGCACTGCCGGCAGTTCAGGCTTTTCTGCTAAAGAAAGCACCAGGCAAATGGTCGTTCTGCCCTAAATTTGATTCCAAAAACAATAAATTTTTATTCTTTCAGAGACAACAGGCAAATCTTTACACACCCCATTCCACTAATAAAGTTAGTTCCCCCTTATATCCCGCCATAGTTGCCATTTAAGTTTTAGTTTCCCGCCTTTTTAACAAATTTCCCGACCTCATTTTGATGACAGTCTTTTCTTTTCTGAATTCTTCGCTTCGCCGATCGAACTCGAAAAAACTTCCTGCTCTGGCCAATTCAGCATTTTATTCACCCAAGATATAAAACATATTGGATAAAGCCAACGAGTCTAAAAAATTTTATTTCCCAAAAAGCTTTGGGGAATAAAAAAGGGCCCTTGGGTGACGGTATTAAATACAATTGAGGTCTGTTTTTATTACTAGTCTAATACAAAGAAAAAATTTCAGGTTGTTTGTAATTTCTAAATAAATTCCTAACCTTCCAAAATCCCCCCTCCGGGTTCCCTTTCCCCCCTACGTTTTTAGTTTTTCATATGGCTGTAAAAGACATTTAAAATCCACCCCCCTTCCCCCAAATTTCAACGGAACAAACAATATCAAATGTGTTTATGTCCCAGGTCTTGATTTGGGCCCGACCTAGACCTTTTATTTTCCAAAATCCTTTCTTTAAAGCCTATTCCCGCCTATTTGGCGACCTGCTGGGTCCCCCGCGACTTCCCTGCTGCCGGGGTTCCGCAGCCATCGCCCCCCTAAAGGTCCTCGCTCCCGGCTGTCGCCCAAAGCGTCGGGGCTCGCCGGTCCCGGGGGTCCGGCGGGGAAAGTGAACGCGACCCCACGCGAACCCAACGGACCGCCTCCCCCGTGCCGCGGGGGCGAAGGGCGTCCGCGCCGCCCCCCCCACGGGCGCGCCGCGGCCGGGGGGCCCCCCGGGGGGCGGGCGGGCGGCCGCGAAGGCCCCGCGCCCCGGAAAGGGGGTTTCCCCCCCACTGGGGTTCTGCCCCCCCGAGTTCACGGCCCCCTCCCCCCCCTACGCCCGCGGACGGGGCCCCCAGCTCAGCCAACAAGCTGCGCCCCGCCCGCGCGTGAAAAAGATCGCGCCTGCTTTCCGCTCGCTTTCGCCTCCTGCTGCGGGTTAACGCCTTGGTTGCCCACTGCCCCTGAAGTCCTCCCGGGCGCGCCCCGCCTTCCGGGGGAGATCTCCCGGCGCACCGCGCTCTCCCCTTTCCCGAAAAAGGGCCCGCGGGAAATTCTGGCTGTCCCTCCCCCGGGGTTTTGGTGGGGCCTCACTCCCGGGCCCAAACTTTCCCCCCCCGTCCCCGGATAAACCCCTCCGGGGTCCCCCGACTCGTTCCGCTTCTCTGGGGTGCCGTAAAATTATTTTCTGCCTTTCTCGGTAATCCACCTTTTTGAAACCCGCCGCTCGTGGCCTTTTGCAGCGACTGCCTGAAGCCTCTGGCGTAACCTGGTCAAAACCTCGATTCTTCTGGGCCCTTTTGGTTTTTTTTGATGTCCGATGATATCGACGTTAGTGGGGCCGGGGTTCCCCCCACCGATGCCCCCAAGCCCGCCATCACCCCCGGGGCCCAACACGCTCGAAAAAGGGAGCCCCCGCGCTGTCCCCCGGGGACCCCACCCGCGGGGGTACCCACCCAGCGGGATGCCGCCCCCACCCTTGTGACACCATCCTGCAGGGTGGGGTTAGTAAAACCCTCCCTCGGGTCGCGACTGGCGAACTCCTTCTTTCAAAAAAAGCTGGCATCATTTTGATTTCATAAAAAGTAAAAAATTTTTGTTAAATTTTCTAAAATAATCCCCAATATTTTATGGTAAGATAACTGTTTTTTTCCTGAAAAAAATAAATCAAAAGTGTTGAACTTTTAGGTTATAGCATTAAAAAGACGAAAAAATTATTTTTAATATGACCCCAAATAGAAACTTGAAAAAAAACAGTAGTAAGAACATCTTTTAAATTTGTTTTTTATTTACCCCAGAAAAAAAAAAAACACCGAATAATTTTAAAGTTTTACAAAGAATTTCCCCAATATGGGATTTTTAACTCTCAAGAGACTTGATGTCAATTTTTCTCATTTTTTAAATTTTATCTGAATAATGATATGAAAAAAAAAAAAACCGAGAAATCGTATTTTTCTGAGATCTTACAAAAAAATCAGGCTTCTTAAAAATTTTTTAAAAACTTTCAAAATAAAGAAACATCCTTATTAACAATTGCGGGGGATTTTTACCCTTTTTAAATAATTTAAAACCCGACCTTTTTTCAAACCAAAAAAAATTTTTATGGATACAAAACCCCTTTTAATTTCCAAAAATTACTTTGAACATTTCTTTATTTTTTTAGGTTGCCGCGTGGCCTTATTTGCTAGTTGGTCCCGGGGCGACCCGTCCCCAGGGGGTCTGGCCCGCGCGCGGGCCCCTTGTGCATCGCCACCAACTAAACTCCACAAGACTGAGTACCAAATGCTTGATGATTTCATTATCTCTCCGCGGCCACGTGATCCTCTCCATTTTCGCTGTTTGTCGGAAAAGCATTCTCTTTTAGTTTCTTTTTTTTCCTTTCTTTCTCTTCTTTCCCCCT
>CAXIVR010000340.1:0-14158 GCA_964035755.1 Teleogryllus oceanicus | reverse complement strand
ATTAAAAAATATCATTGAAAAATTGAAAATTTTTTCCCTTTGATACAGGTATAGTCTGTAATTGTATAGAAACAGTTATGCAGGAAAAACTATTTTACTTGGCACTTAAACTTGTGTATCGATTTTAATCGTTTAGTGTCATCTGTCAATATGTTGTAAAACAATATACAGATCGTATGAAATTTTTGTAGTGAGCTATTGATAGTGTCACCTGATAAATTGATTACTGCGTCGTTATGGTTATAGACATCGGCGATTGATAAAATATATTATCATCCTTAAGTAAATAATTCATGACAAAACACACTTGATTCGTAATTAAGTGACAATATAATGATAAAATCGCTAGATTAATGAAGACAGGCTTACAATAATCACGTGGTTGGATTTGCTTACTATTCGTGCAATACTTTTTAAATATTAAAGACTGGGAGCTATAAGATATATTTCCCACACAACGAGAAAATGAAAGCGACTGAATTTTAAAGAATTCTGAACGGTAGCGTAATGAACTTAATTTTGTGTTCAAATCATTTAATTGACGTTCCATTTGAAGATTGACTGAATTGAGAGACCTAAAATTTTGCAACCTGAACAACAGTTCATGGTAAAGTAAATTTTAAAGTAAAACAGTAAATTTTCAGTACAGAATTGTTTATTTGAAATGGAAAACCGCATTGAAACCGTTTTTTTGATTTACTATTAATTTGTTATTACGGAGCCAATTTGAAACATCTGATATTGTACTATTTACGGTTTCTTTATTGCAAAGGATATTCGTATCAGCCTGAAAGAAAATGTTCTTCCTGTCGAGTCGTCGAGGGCATATATATATATATATATATATATATATATATATATATATATATATATATAAAAGAAAACTGTCAAAAGAGTTGGACGATAAGTTTGAATTTCATTTCTATCGGTTTTTTGAAAAGCGACTTAATCTTAGCTGTTTTGAAAACATCTGAAAGGTTCCAGTGCATAAGGATGCATTAAATTGTGAGTTAATGAACACAGAAAATTTGTAGTAGAACAGAAATCTTAAACAAGCAATCCGAAAATTCATCTAAATCGGCCGAATATTTATTTTTGGTTTCCGATTATTTTTGAATTTTGTACGAAGGAATTTCTGAGACGGACATCATGTTTAAATTTTTGGTTGAATTTGTTTCTGAAGACCCATTTGAGATCAGTAATGGTTTCAAATATCAGCAGCTATTATGAGATCAGCAAAAGTCTAAACAAATATTGGTTGAAGAGAAGCCATTTTGCCGTAAAGTTTACTTTTCTATCGTTATCTTTTAAAACAACATTCTCTGCGAGATTTCTAGTTGATGTGACCGTATTTTTTACTATATTTCACATTGCTTTTGTTTTGTTATTTGAATTCAAAATATCCTGATGCTTCATGATTTTAGCCTGTCTTATAACGTTTTTAACAATGATTTGTATTTTTAAAGTAGAGGGGGAAATTAAGAGATAAGTTATGATGTTCATTAATAAAAAAAATAATTCGTTTGGTTTTACGTGATACATGTTCTAATCCGTCGTGTTTCCAAGAATTTCTACGTGAAATGTTTAACTTTTTCTTTTGAAGAGGAAAGCACGTGTTAAAGTGAAATACCACCCCACAACCTTTTGTGCTACTTGCAAATTTTAGTTCCACAACACCTTATGGAGTTCTAAAACAAATGACTATAGGGACAACTTCATTGAAACTATTATTAAAAATTTGATATAATCCTACTAATGAACAACCTACTCCTTCAATGTGAGAAATGTTTGTCCAATGCTAGTGATATCACTTTTGCTCCACCAAAATGTAACTGGTACCCTTGAAGATCCGTACAGTGATCATTTCCATCTTTATTGAACATGTACTCTATTTCAACCATTCCCCATTTCAGAACCGACTAGAACATCGATTTTTAAAATTTTAAACATGGATATTCCAGAACATCAATGTCGCATCCTTGTTCGAATCTCAGGGGGGAAAAGAATTGTTTGGAATCACTTTTTGCAATTTATAGTAGTATTATAATGTTGAAGTATTTGTTTATAAAATATTATAATGCTAGACGATCAAATAATGCGAATGTATACTTTTTTTGTTTTTAATTTGTTGCGTCTTTTCGCAACACATCTCTTATGCCTTTTGGTCACTGAACACATGTATCATTGAAATAAATATTGGCTAAGTCCCAAATGAACATATTTCTATATATATATATATATATATATATATATATATATATATATATAATGTAACAACCCACCTACCTCTTTACCTACTTTACCACACGTGGTGGGTCGTGATGCATGAATGCTCGTGATCGAGCTTAAAATTCTCAGAAGCAGGATTTTTCGGGTATGAAAAAGGTCTGAACCCTTAACACAATGAATGAAAAAAAATACGAATAATATAAACATATATTCAATGAGAAAATTTACATTGACGCAATTTCACAACAGGTTATTACACTTTAAGTGCTGGTCACTGAAAAATTAAACAGACAAAAACCAAAACATATAGGCGTCACTGACTGCCTGAACACACCTTCATCAACTCCCAAATTTTCGATTTGATCACTCCTTTCTGAGTTTTTTCCATACTAAATGATTTCTCTTTTGGCCTCTAGTTTTCCGTGCACGGCTTTTTTGTTTCAAATGAATTTGATATTGTTTCAAAGAAACCCCTTTCGGTGCTATTTGGACTTCGCACTCGCATACTGAACACAAAAAATATACGTGATCACGTTATTAATTCAGACCTTTTACATGTCACAAAAGCAATTACTTTAAACACAATACAAATTGATCTTTCAGATAATATTCAAAAATCAACATTCAAAATTTAAGTAGTATATGACTTAGTGTAGGGATCACAGAATTTGAAAATGTGCACCAATTCACTTTTCCCAGCACGTCATACGCAGTTTTTAACTGTTTTTGACGTAAAATAAATAAATAAACTGCCCAAAATATCCAAATTCTGGGAAAAATTTATTAAATTGTACAAGGTATAGCCTCTTTTAATGAATCTAATGGTACTGCAGTAAATGACTTGAAACTGCCACTCACACAGTTCGAAATACTTCTCCCCCCTATTCTAGACGTTTCACCCATTTTAACACTGATGGTCGTGTATTTACCACTATCCTCTTCCAGCTGAATGCTGCATAAACGTTGCCTTCCTTACTCAACAGCCCGCGTCGCTCGCCTTGGGAACCCGGATTTTCTGCCGCTCGTCCCGCGTTGCCGCCTTGTCTTCGCGTGCTGTGCTGCGACGAAAGCGGGTTCCTCCGCTCGAACGCCGCCAAGCCTCCCATTTCCACACCCCTTTTCTCGTTCCGAACCCGTACTATCCTCGCTCCCAGACCGTCCTTTCGCCTACGCTTCGCTCTTTTCCCGGGGTCGTCCGTCTTCCACCGTTTCGTACACGTTCGTTCGCGCTTCCAGCCTCGAAATTTTAATGTTGCAGGAGTTTGCTCAAATGCTCGGCCGACATACCACACTTTAGGCAGGGTGCTCTCATAGTGCAAGGGAGATGCTGGATTTAATTAATGTCCTTCTGCGCGAATTTTACAACTTTAAGTTATTTCGACGTCAAACAGTTATTTTGCTTGCTCTCGAATTTTTGTGACTGCGACGAATGATTTTGCACTCTATTTCCTAATTACTTCCTTTTCTAAGATACGTTTTCACTAACTTTTAACTCAAATTAAAATAAACTCCTATGCTATCAATTTGTACTCGCCGTCACTGCTGTATCAAAGAGTTTCTTGTGTGTCGCTGTTGCCGCAAAGAGAGTTCCCCCGAGGCGTGCCGCGATACTTATGGTACTCGCGCCTGGGAAATTTTGGAGGTGCATCTTTCTCCTCCTTTAGTGACCTGAAGAAACATTACTCACTAGTTCGGGCTCGTAGTTCGAAAAGCTGTGGGCAGATGGCGTTTTGGCCATCGCTCCGCCGCGTACCCTAGTCCTCTCTGTTCGTGGGCTTCTTTACATAGCTGATGGTGGCGTTATGGGGGTTGTCTAACCCATGACGTCAAATATATATATATATATATATATAAAATATATATATATATATAGGAACAAAACTAAATACACTTCATAAAGTTATAAAGAAAGAGGATTAGACATTGGTTGATCTAAATTCATATCCTCTTTTTTTGATAACAAATGTATATTGTGTATCAACGTTGAAGCTAGAGTCTCAGTTGGGTTTCAGAAATTTTTCCTTACACTCTTTTTTTAAATTAAACTCAAATTAATCTTTGTTCGCAAAAATCGATAATTTTTCTTTCAAGCTATTGCTACCAAAGTTAATTCACTTCTCGACACCCAGTGTACCGAAATTATTGAACCTGACATTTCCGATGGAATTTCAGATGGATCTCAGGAATGCTTCTCTCTTTAATTTAATCATATTCCTTTCACATAATGCTGTAGAAAAATAGACTGGGGAGGGCAGGGGAACGTCAACCTAATAATTTTCCCGCCTTTTGAAAATTTTTTTCCTAGACCCAATTGCCCAAAAAAATAGTTCAGGAACAAATCTCAGATATGTTTTTTGCATGATCTATTTATACATTTGTCAGCTCTTTTTCGAAGCTGCTCACTGTAAAAGAATGAATATAATTTTATTAAAAAGAAAACTTTTCTGAAGGATAGGACGCTTGGACATCCATCACAGTGCAAGTTTGGCATTGGGGACAGCTGAGAGCCTAGGCTCTCTGCCCAGTGAGAGAGATAAATAGGAAAAGATAGGCTCCTCAAGCGCGCGCCTTGTTAAAGTCGCGCGCAGTTCCAGCCGGTGACTCTTGTAACGTATTGTACGCACCACTACAATGTCACTGCGCCAAAGTATTAGACGCCGAGGCCAGGCAGGATGTGAGAACAATGCGGTATTGGGAGAATTTGAGAGCTGGGGAAGATACCAAAATGCTGGACAGCGCATGTTTCCGCGTGCCGCGTGCAAAATTCTTAGAATCCAGGGCAATGGATGTCCAGAATGCCCGGCAACCGACAGCGCGGGCCGTGTAAAAAACCCAGTGACGATTCAGGTCACGGGGGTGGGAGCTTAAGAGTGAATGCGGGCGCGGGGCGGGGTTTCCGCGAGTGGAACCTCGTGCGAACGCACAAACTTGCGCCCAGGGGGGGTGCGGAGCCGAGCAAAGGGTCGTACGGGAACCCATGTGTTGGGACGCCGGGGTGGATATTTCCACGGGGGACATAAGTCGCCGGGCAGCGTGCTGTGTGCATAAGGTTCGCTGAGGGGGGCGCGGGCCACGAGTCGACATTCATTTTTGGATCGCTCCTGCGATCGGAGTAAAACGTCTATCGAGCTAAGAGTAACTTAAATATTTACTGTACATAGTGAATAAACATGACATATTTATCATTGAAGCTCGTGTCTGTGATTATTGTGTATTCCCACGACGTCACACTGGCAGGCTCTCCGCTCAGCCAGCGCAATCCTGCAATTATCTCACGCGTAAGGGGAAAGGAGTCGAAAACATTTTTTTCATTAACAATTCAATAAAAACACTGAATAAATATAGCGACAGATTTTGTTGAAAAAAAATTTGGGTATTCTAAGACCCCAAATTATCCTGCAATTTCCACTGTTGTTTATACATTTCAAATGCAAGGCATTAAATGATATCTACGTGTTAAAAATGAAAACACTTCTCTTAACTGATATAACGAATGTGTTTTGAGAGAAGAAACAATAAAATAGTTTTTGTAATAAAAAGTTAAGTAAACGAAGGAAAATGGTTTCATGCAGTTTTCATTTCAAACAGGCGAACAATATTCATTTGGCTAATATTTATATAAAATTTCTGGTCTTTTAATTCAATAAACCTCAAATAGAAAGTAAATATTAAAAATTAAACACTAAGTTAATTTTATTATGTTACATATTCACAATTCTTTGAAATTCAGTCATCCTTCATGCAGCTCGTTGCGTGTATTTTGAGAATTTAATTCTCGTTGCGTGTATTTTGAGAATGTTAATTCTCGTTTGAGATATGGTATTATCTTTTGAGAAACACATTCTGTAGTACAGGTATTTTAGACTGAAAAAATTGTATGATAATATGAACGCCCATACACGTGATTCTTGCATGCCTCTCTTCATTGAGCTTGGAATCCTACCTTTGCTTTGCCTGTTTATGTACGAATATGAGTTTGTTAAAACTGACATTATTAAGGGCAGGCTATATTTTTCATACAAGACAGGTGTTTATAATTACAACACACATAGAAGGAATAATATTTATCTCAGTATCAGAATATGAATTAATATCTGCTAATTCTACTCAGTTTATTCAGTATCAGTAGTTAACTACAAAATCACATAAAATATATGTAGGTGACGTATAAATCGTTGCCAGATCCATTGAGCAAATGCTGAGATGGCACCTTGTTTTTTCCGGATATAATTGTAGCTACTGTTTACCCGTTTTCTTGAGCTCTCCGTTTGTGTGTTGTGATGAAAGTAGGGGTGTGGATTGTTATTTTGTTAGGAATACTAAAAATCAAATTTCTAGTTCGTTTACGATGTAAATATAATTTCTGAAACTTTGGAGCGAAAGTGTCTATTTTGAAACGTTGTTAATTCTCTTTTGTACATTTATTTGCCATTCAACTACAATATTAAAGAGTGGGAATGTGAAATTGACCATTTCAGGCGAAAGTAATAATTTGTATACTGGATGAATGTCTTATTTCTCGGGCGAAGACCTCACAGCCGACAGCGCACGGCGACGAGAATTCAATTCCCCACTCGCCCGCGCCGCGTGTGTAACGCTGAGTCCTCGCCTCGCGCAAGGTGCTCGCTCCTTATAACCTTGTTTGCTCCGCGTTCTATCGACTCGCCTGCGTCAGGAAGAGAGGTGCTGCAACGGAAGCAGCTGAAGAATACGAGCGAACATGTAAACGGTTTGCAGGTCCGACTAGTTTTAGCCTTATTTGTGAACGACACGAGCGGAGCGGGCCGATGCGAAGCGATGCGAAGCGATGCGCGCAGCGGCGGCGGCGGCGGCGGCGGCGGTGGTCCAGCTAGCGGGAGTTCGGGTGTGGCATTTCGCCAGCTCGGCCGTGGCGCTGGGTCGCTCTGCGCGCCTTCCACGTCGCAGTTCGACGAACGCAAGCCTGTCGTTCCGGAAGCAGAGCGGAATTTGGTCGCTCGTTCCGCAAGGCTCGTTCAAACGAGGGCAGTGGGTTCTGTCAACCCAGGATTACTCGCACCTAATAGGATAACCAAGGACTTTCATTCATAAAAATGTAAGATAGAAGGTAAACCACATGTATTTTACATTTGAAACACATTTCAAAACTTCTTGGCATTGACATGATGTTAGAAGGCATCTTATGACTGTATTTTCTTAGATAAATACCATTTCTTCTGATTACATCATATTACTTATTTTGCAACTAGCGGTGATAAAACAGCAAATACTTCTCAATATTAAGGCTCAGCAATATTTTACTATTTCAAAAGCAAAATCCCAAAGGAAAAATCCACAAAAGTATTTCCTACCAGGAAAATTTACTAGACCTTATTTTAAGATCTATTTTGAAGAACAGATTTCATTAAGGAAAAATGTATCTTATATTGTATTTGTGAAGACGGCGAAAAATGTAAACTTTTGCAATTTTCGAAGTAAGTGAAATGAACCCTGCTCCATTCTGTATGCTCCAAGTTAAATAAAAAAAAGGAGCTATTTTTTGAAAAATTGTGAAAAGACTGTTGAGGTATTATGTAAAGTACAGACAAAATAAAAATATCCGTTCCAAACTCGCAGGACCTCAACCTCGGGTTTAAAGCAGAAATTACGCGGGAAAGACTAATTTTAAAAATCCATTTTTATTTTTAAAGATATCATTTATTAGAACAGATTTCACATAAGATGAAATTCTTATATTCAATAATGTACTTTTGGCACTATTTTTCGCAAATTTCGAAAAATATAGAATTTCCCAAATGGGACCAGCGCCAGTTTTTTCTAAATTTTAATACGTAAGGGAATAAATTTATAAAAAATTAAGCCGTTTTAGATTTAAATCAATTGCATTTATTTCAAGAATAAATTACACAAAAGAAAAATACTTTTTAATTGTACGTGCCCTTTTTTCAAAATCTAACTTGTTCAATAGATTTCATGTAAGGCAAAAAACATTATGTTCAATGTAGTACTTTTGCTACGTTAAATGTTTTCAATATTTTTGAATTTTCGTTGAGTTCAACGTATAAGAGACCTGCGCCAATGTTTCAAGAATCCCTTGTGCTATCCATGAAAAAATTTAAGTAAAAATATGGACCAGTTTTTGAGATTTTTTAAAAAAAATTAGCATTAATTAAGCAATTTTTGAAAAACTAGTAGTTTCTTCAAAAATCTTCATGACCTTTTTCAAAGATCTACTTTTTAGAACAGAACATTTTTGTAATCCTACCTCTTTTATTCGCATGACCGGTGTTTGTTATCAATAGTTGTTAAGAACAATATACAACTGAAATTTTGGTAATAATGTTACGTATGTTTATTTCAATATATATTTTAAAAATGAGCACATTTATCTGAAATACTCTCTTCTCTAATTTTGTAGTTCGTCAGATCCAGTGTGACTGTTCGCCTGGTTGTCCACACGAAACTTGCACAACAGAATACCAGTGTTATACTCAGTATATGCATGAGGTTCAAGCCTATCGCTCATAGTTGCTTGTGACAGAAGTATTATAAAAGTTCATTGAATTTTTAATATATTGATTTTTCTTCCTTTTAGTGATTGCTTTTATAAGTGAAAAGTTAGAGAGCACCCCTGACTGCGCGTGCACGCGTTTTAGAGAGAAAAGAAATTTCCCTCTAACACACCTTGATCTTCTCTTAGCCAGTCACGTCCGTGAGTACTTGCGTGGGTGGGTCATCATGGGCCATATCAAGGGCCGAAATAACAAGAGAACACACGTTTCCTGTCTCTTATGTTTGGAACCCAATGAAAGAAAAGACGTCTAAAACCGTCCAGGCGATTTTCTCCAAAATGGATATCTCTCGATCGACTTAAGAGAACGAGACCCTCTAAGTTGGAAAATCATATTTTGATGTTTGAGGTACACATTACATGAAACCTCAAACATTTTGATTTTTTAAATAGCTCCAGATTTGGGGATTAAACTTTATCCTCGGATAGCGTAAAGGATGCGCAAAATAACGGCGCAGGCTCATTTTTGTTGAAATTCCTAATTTTTCGAAAATTGCAAACGTTCTTGTTTTCTTTCGGCGTCTTATTCCAACTAAAGTACTAAAAATAAATATTTTTTCCTTAATAAAATCTACAGGCGAAAGTCAGGTTTTGAAATAAGTTGTGTACAATTTTCGAAACTAGAGTAGTTTCGTAATTTTACAAGATATATGACAATTTTATTTACTTTTCTCAAAATGAAAAATTGTTGCATTAAGTTTTCTTCACTGTATCAAGACAGTAAAAACAAGTGGCGTTTGTTCTATTTTAGACGAACTCATTTTCGAAAATTTCAAAAGTTTACATTGCAAAAGAATAATATTGAAGAGAGAGCTTTGTCTCAAACAATATCCTTTCTAAAATCATATCTTTAAAACAGGCGATGTACACTTTTTAAGAAGGAATGGTATTCATGAACTTTCTCTTGAAGTTAATGAAATTATAAAAATACAATTTCTCAAAAAATGCGTCATTTGTTTCAAATTATTTCCATAGCAAAGGGCGCTTAAACAATGCCGCAGCCTCATTTTTCCCTTTAACCCCCTGAATTTTCCAAACTCGTCAATGTTGAAATAATGGAAGAAAGTATTTACTATTTTATCTCCATTGGCTATATTTTCTCACCGTACTTCGAAGAAGAGAAAGTATTTTAATCGTTTTCTGAAAACGATTTTCGAAAGAGAAACTTATTGCCAAACCATGGTACCGAAAAAGTGGATAAATCTTGTTCCTACATACAATAAATTAAATTCTCGATAACGTTTTCTAGTCAGAATTCATGTTTTATGGGTCCTTGACACCGAAAATTGATTGAGGGCAAACACCGCCCTGTCGGTCAGTCACTGGTCAACGATAGCGCCTAAACCGTTCAATCGTTTTTTTCCAAAAAACGACATTCCTGATCGATTTGGGAAAGGGAACTCAAGTCTCTGTGAGTTTGAAACAGTTATTTTGAGTATTGGGGATACTATATGGAAGTCTGAATTGTCAAAATTTTCTTAAAAATGGTTTCAAATTTTTTGATTATTCTTTGCACTCGGATGAGTAAATACGTTTTTGGCTTCATAGAAACATGTATGTCACATTTGTTCTAATAACATTCTATCGAACTTAAAATGATGTTTATAATCTTTACGATTTAATACTTTTTATGTTTATTTTTTTAAATTTGACTTGTACAAACATTTTGGCTTAGTAGAAGTATTTGTGCTTGAATGGCGAATTCTTTCCTTGTTTAATTTTGTGTTATGTTTTATTAAACCATTCAGCTATTGGTTGTAAATTGCAATAAGTTGAAATAAATTCACAAGTTTTTATTAATTAGCAATTTTCACCTACGGCGGAGAGTGAACAAATAATAACACAGTGCAACAAATTTGAACCTTGTGTCTTACACGAAATGAAAGTGCGTACATATTCTCTAAATCACATACGCTGATTGAAAAATGAAATAACAAATGGTCCACCATGTTCCACTATTTTCTGGAAAGATATGCTACACCTACCACTGTGAAATCGAGAAACTTGGAAACACTCTGTAACCATAGGAGGAATCTTTAGTTAACACACAGATCATGTAACAAATTGTATTATAAAACTTGTTTGTATTAAATTATTTGTATAATTAATTACTTTATTACAAAACACAATAAAAAAGTACAGAAATTGAATAAAGCTTGAAATGCACTTACAAGTCTGAAACTTTTCCTGGAATCTTTCTGTTATGGGTGGATGGTGAAACTCATGTAGGAGTCCCACAATGTTCGGTGACCATCTTCTTATGTCGTTTTTCAATGGCAGGTATCTATATATTTAAAAAACAGCCATGGCTTCTGTTTAGACTTCTACTGAACCGATTGTAGTATTTTCCTTTAAATGAAAGAATGTAATCCCTAGATGTGTTATCAGATATTGTTTGTGTTGATTCACCAACATTTGTGTAAATTAATTAATGAAATCATTCTTTAGTAGTACGCTTCTCAATAATCAATTGCTTTCTTCCAAGGGTGGTTGTTTCAAAATCGATTATATCAAACAATGATGCGAGTCCACGCTGCTTCATGGTGGGGCTGCTTGGTGTTTGTTTGATTGTTGAAATTTGTTTACAATTCAGTGAGGTCATTTCGTTTTCTGTTGAGTCGTTGTCTATGACATGTCAGTTTTGTTATGCATTGTACTTCCCATACAAGAGAAATTCTGCAAACGAGTTTACTCTGTGTTGTTTAAAAGGAAAATAAGTTTACCTTCAAGCAATATGCCAGAAGTAATCAAATTTGTTTATAGGAGACGATGGAACATCAAGAAACTTTAGAAATAATATCCCAGTATAATAGTGCTCTTTCTTGTGTGTCATTTGGTGTATTATTACAATATGTGAGTCTATTGCATTGCCACCTGGTCATGGGCCATACGTGTTCAAAATGTTGGTAACTCCACATCACAGAATATCTTCGTTATACCCGAAGATCCAAACAATGCAACATATTGTAACATTAGTCTGGGCACAGTATTTTACATTTATCTCCGATCTCACCGTCAAATTTTGACGGTTCTCACTAGTCTTGATTAAATTGCTCACATGTTTGTCATCACATCTCGAAGCTTGGGTGGAAGAAATCCAAATGTGAATGAAGAAAATGTAATTTAAGATAATGTTGCACTCCATAGCCTTGTAACAGTCCACACGTATTCCGTCCTTTCCTGTAAATCTCATTGTGTTTCCAAGAAATTGTCGCATACATTTTCAATGGAAGCCAGGCTGCCTTCTCAGTATCAGTCAGCAATTGTTGAAAGATCCATAGCAATGTTTATAAGCAGCTCATTTATATAATAACAATATACCAAACAGTCATTGAGAAAAAGTGGAAAGATGAAGCTTTCATTCACGGAATGTAAAACTAGTGTTTGGTCGTAACAGGTTCTTTCTTGAAGACGTAAATTTGCTTGCCTCTTTGAAAGATTTACATCTCCTACAATATTGTTCAATTCTGCCCGCTACAATGGCTGTGGTTGTAGCCATGCTGCAGATGTGTGTAATTCATATCTTTATTATCTTCGTGATCAGCTTGCCAGTACCATCATCTAGTATTCTATCTTCCATTCCGTTGGTTTTTTTTTTTGGAGGGAATTAGAATGGAACGGGCCGATTGCAGGTCCCAAATTTGGATAAGAAACCGTGTTTGGATTTACTTGAGATTCCTGTTATTTCGCAAACCCAAAAGTAGCAATCTGTGAGGGATTCTAGGTTGTCTCCATAACACTTGTGGAAGGGGAGAAACCATTAGAAATGTGACATGTCCACTTTATTTCCTTTTGAGAAAATATGAAAATGTTATAGCATCAAAATTATGTCAATATTTTATTTGTACTAAATTCTTAATTATGTAATAAGGATAGCTAAATATATTAAATAAAAAATTTAAATATTCTATGTTTTTTCAATTTTAGAGCGATTTTTGTGTCGGACATGTCTTGTTTTGAATAACACGAATAATATGTCATGTTTTGATTGAATAACAACGGGACATGTCTTGATTTGAATGGAAAATAAATTTTTTTTATTGAAATTCATAAAATTATAATGGAAATTAACATTATTTTTCTTGCAGTTTTTTGACACATCCATTATTGCAAATTGTATTAAAAGTATATAATCATTTATTTGAAGGTAAGAATACCCCAACTTAAACGATTTTATACAAATCCATTGATTCATTTGTGAAAAAGAACGCCTTCATTTTTCCTCCTTTTATCAAAAACAATTACTTCAACATATTAAAAATGTCGGGCTTCTTCCCTTAAAGTTTGAACGATCATGTTTCCTGTCATATTTTTTCTTTTTCGTTTTTCTCGAACGATCGGTAATGTCACTACAGACACCTCCATTTCCGGCTAAGAATTATCTGATGTTTTCCTATAACTGAACAGTGAATAGCGATATTGAAGCAAAATGTTTACATACAGAAAGAACACTCATGTCGATTTCGTAGTCAGTAGCTAATTGACTGATTCTCTGTAATAGTAAAAGTTGTGTTGTAAGTAGTTGTAAAAATTGACGAAATTGAACCGTTACTGCTTTAAATATTGCAAGTGCGGATTACACGAAATACCTGGAAAAGGAGCGCATTGTTTCTTCCAGCAACCGAGGAAAATCGCGCCCAAGGGTCCCCAACCGTCGGGACCCAAAACAGGAAGTCTGAGCCAATGCTTTAAACCCTTTTGGTTTGGAAATGCCTTTCTTTTTATACAACAATTTTAATAAGAGAAACGCGTATGTACCTTTCCTCTAAATAAACAGTAAATGATTCCTTATTTGACTAACATGGTAAAAACAATCAAATCATAAAGAGAGGGATTGTGGGCATGCCACGTTATGAAATGAAAATGCTATGAAATAAATGTAAATTTAAGTGGAATGTCCTGATTGTATGAAAACAGTAGTTTTAACTGAATTTATTAGAGACATGTCGCGTTTTGCGGAAAATTAAGGCCTGGGGTTTTAGAGGCTCATCACTAATACAAATCTTTGTATAACTCAGTTTTTAACGATGGACGTCACGGTTTGAATGTTTGCCTCAGGTACGGCAATGACGTAGGTAGTGGGTATCATTCAACTAACTCTAAGAGAGAGGGGGCAACTGGACAACAGTTCCGTGGTGTCCAACTCTTACCCTCATATATCTTTTATTCAAAATCATCTCGGGCCTTTTTATGATCGGGGGAAATGGGGTTCTTTGGGCTTATCAAAACCTTGGTGAATCACAAAAAACATCAAAAAAGGTGACTGAACTCAGTTTTTTCACATCGCTAAATATAAGAAACAAGAAAACGCCAAAATATTATTCACGTTGGGTTTAACACTTCCAAAAAAATCTTTAATCTCACTATGGATTGACTGAT
>CAXIVR010000335.1:0-36105 GCA_964035755.1 Teleogryllus oceanicus | reverse complement strand
ATACGAGTAAGAAAGGGTGCTGCTTCTTTTTTCAATGATTGAAATTGTGATAATTTTATCATTTAAAATTCAAAACTAATAACAGCTTATGACGCACACAGGTGCCTGAAGCTCATTGGCTGAAATGGGATGGACAAGAGGCCCCCATCTTTCCCCAACATGATTTCTACCATTCTTGCCACCAAGGATATTCCTATTGAGTTTCATAGATAATTGATGTAACATCTATAAGAGTTTGAGTTATGTCGTGTTTAAATATCGGTTAAAATATTTTTTTTCAATACATTCAGGCCCCGAATTTCAAATTTACAAACTGAAAAAATAGTTTTATTGTTTTCACAACTTCCATATTGTTTAAAAATCTAAAAAATATGTTATAGAATATTATATTACCCATTTTAGGGAAACAATTGAGACAGTACTCCAAAAGTTATCACGTCGAAAATGAATTTCAAGGCGTTATTAATTTTTTATATCAATGTGTCGTCAAAATTCGTTGAAAAAAATTTCCCTGAAATTGAACGGTTTCCTCGTCTGCAATTTTTTCATCCTGATACACGCGTAGATGCTGAGAAAAATAAAACATTAAAAACACGTTTCTCGTTGCATCTCTGCAACGGACTGCTCTGAGGCTGATTTTTTTATGAATCTACGTAATTTTGTATTCTCTTTCATATGGCCATCGATTATCGATTTGGTTTGAGGCCTTTTCACCGCCTTATTCGGCTATACTTTTGTGTGGTCACTGACTTCATGTTGTCCAAAGATCGAACAATAATCCAATAATACGTGCATTTAGATGGTTATTTGAAGATGAGTTTAAAAAAGGAAATATGACTACTTCGTTGTTTTTACAAATCCATGATTAGAATTTCCCAATTATTGGAAATTTTACGATTGTTCAGTCGGACTAGAAACCTGCCAGTTTATTTCCATGTGATTGTATTCTATTTAATAAAATGTATTTTTGAACCAAGTAATAAATTAGTTTTGTGTGATGTAGGAATCTATGCTGCGAGTATGCTTCAGTGATGTGCGACAACGCCTCGAGGAGAAAAAAGACGTTGATGAGGACACGATGAAAATTTCTAGAGGGGAGAATGTCAAGTATGTAGTGACAAAGATGACGTGGTTTTCGCTTAACAATTCACAAGACTGTCCTAAAAATCGTACTGTGGACGTCAAATCTCGTTTTAGATAACTTTGTATTGAGCGGTCTGAGCATGGTGTTATAAATTGTGGTTCCCAGCTTTGTGTAGTTTTGTTTCCGTGCTCTTACCTCTCCCCAACTCGCCCTCCTTGAATTTCCCCCCCCGCTGTCCTTTCTTCCTCGACCCCCTTCTCGCCATTTGTCGACCCTCGCTGCGTCCCACGCGCCGACCCCAGAAAAATGCATTATTCATAACGCACTTCCTGAAGAGTGGTGTTGCAATAATTTATCTTCTGGAACATGACCCTTTAATGACGCGCTGAACGTCTGTGTGGGAAAGGACCGAGATTCATTAATTTCCTCAGATTGTTGATGTGCATTTTTGTTTGCCTGTTGAGCAATCTTTCTTTTAGTGATAATAAGGATTACAGAATTAGGATGAGAGGAAGGGATCAGATGCATTAGAGAACGGAAATATACTCTTACAAAAAAATTTTCCCTCCGTTTGTACAACTGTCCTCCCTATGACACGGGTCCTTCTCATTAAACGAAAACGAAATACTTTGGTAAGATATTAATAGTTAAGTTTCATTGGAAATATTTAATTCTTTTTTGAGAGGGTATATTTAATATAGAGAGGATATATTCCCATGTGAACACGATAAACAGGCTTTGAATGTTAAATTTCTAATCACATGTTAATTAAATTTCGCGTTTAACAAACAGGGAACAACCCTTTTTTTATCGTATGTTTTTATATGTACGTGGTTCGTTGTGTGAACATTGATACTATTACATTTCATCCCCAGCATAATCGGGGAGCGGGGGCTCAGACGTCACTGACGATTTTGCTCCTTTATTATACATTTGTTGGCAATGGAGGGTAGCAGGAAATCATTCCCAAGCATGTTGAGGTGATGCGTTGCACACAGGTATCGCACATGGCCTGCCCACCACGCGACGCCCCTTCAGTTCAAGTTCTTCGGCAACTGGTTGTCAACGTCCGTCGTATACACAAACTGCCCCCAAAGTTATCATACGCGAACGGTGTTGCATTTCCTCACGCCCGCCCCCCATTATCACTCTTATCTCTGCCGTTCTGCAAATATTTGACTCAAATCTGGGCCACTAGTTTCCCTGTTTAAAAGTAATTGGGACTCTTAGTTTATGGGAAGCCCTCAGGAAATGATTTCAGACAATAACCATGAGTACACATGATTATTAGTACTTACAGTTCTCTTTAATGGGATTTTAAAAAAATGAAAGAGAAGTTGTCCATATGCAATGAACATGGACATTAGACAATAACTTTGGGACATTATCCTTTGGTGTCTTTGTTTATTGGGTTCATGGATCGTTCATTTGCCCAGGTTTTGGCCCTTTGAGGTTCAAAGAACATATAAAATAATGATGAGATGAATGATGGAAATACAGGAAAACGGGAGATCGGTGAAAATGCCGAAGCTCTTCGGACACCATTAATTCCATTCCACTGCGGAGCCGGTTTTACAAACGTTTTAATATTCGTTGTTACAGTACGTAGTGTGCGTATGAAGGCGTTTGTACAGGTGATTTGTAGATTTGAAAACTAAAATTGTTTTTCCCTGAAAATAGATTAGATTGAATAAACCATTTTGCATCTGGAACAAACATTCGATTTGTTTTTTAATGTACTAATAAATGAAACCATTTTGTGGAAAAATTTTTAATACGTTTTCCTGTTATATGACGTACAGCTAGTAGGGTCTCAAATACGAAAATTGGCCTAATTAGGGGGAATTATTGTGTATATATTGAAGTCTCTTTGCAAAATTTTCACAAAGTAGTCATCTTTGAAGGTAATAGAACAGACACTGTCTTAATTCGATCAAACTGTAACTGGCGTAAACATGTTTAATGTGTAATTATTGTATACAATGTCAAATATCGCTGTATCGTATCGTAATATCGTATTTAATATTTCGTATCATATTTATCTACACTAAAGTACTACTAGAAACACTTGGGAAATTTAAAAAGAGCGCCTCCATGAGACTCCCGAAATCTGTTTTACTGAGTACTGCCCTTTTTTGTAATGGGCGTCTCTGGAAGTAATGGAAATTTTAGGTTCTACAAAAATCAATGTAAACATTATTCTGAATTAACTGATAACTGTTTCTATACAATTAGAGACCATACTGAGCATCAAAAGAAAGTATCATTAATTTCCCCTGATATTTTAATGTATTATTTGATTTGGACAGTATAAATCTAAACAACTTGTAATAAGTATTGTACCAGCCTCGAGTCAATGTCCCTCCACTGATCAGGTTTTGTGTCCAGTTTCCTGATTCTACTAGCGAATGCTGAGATGTACCCTTGTTTTGCGTTTTGTAACTCATTATCTATGCATGTTTTCTTAGAATTCATTGGGAAATATAGCTATTCAAATTATCATTTTCATGTTGTTCGGAGTATTATCGTTTAGAAGAACATGATGAGAGATAAGAGCCCAAATTTATAACTGATTTATCTTTAAAATTGCTTTATTACACGGGAGAGAATTTTTTTTCTAACAATTCTGCCAAAACGTCATTTCTTTCTGTAATAAAAATTCAAGTAGTATATGTCTCAGAGTAGGGATCACAGAGTTAAGAAAACGTCCCAAAATTCACTTCTCCTTGTAGAACGTCACACATAGTTTTAAACTGTTTTTGACGGAAAAGTAAAAATAAATAAATTAAAAAAACTCGTAATATAGATTTTTTTTCTCTCTGAGCGGCACTAATTTTGATTAATAATTTGGAAATCATTCTTTGATAGATGATATGTTTACTTCTGTCTCAGAACAGTGAGCTGTGCGATTAACGATATAATAAATAATAATAATAATAATAGTTTTTATTGAATATCAACAGCGACAGTATCAACAGCTCATTACAAAAATTACATACAATACATGTTCATTTTTTACAACACTTTGCCAGATGACATTAAACGATTAAATCGATAGAAAAATTTAAATCCTAAGTGAAATAGTTTTCTGCAAAAATGTTTCATACAATTAGAGACATACTGAGCATCCCAAAAAAAGGGAAAATTATTTTAACAATGAATATAATGCATTATTTACCATTTGAACTGATAATTTGTATAAACAAATGTACAAGTATTGTATTAGTCTCCGGTGAATGATCTGTATTTGATCGGATTTTCGTCCAGTTTCCCCGATCCATTGAGCAAATGCTGAGATGGCCCTTGTTTTTCTTCTGGACATAAATGTAAATTCCCTTATCTGGCAGTCTTCTAGAATTCATTGAGAAATATTGTTATTCAAATTATTGTTTCCGATTTTTTGCGACGGAAGTATTATTCCATGACGAAGGACATCTGGATAAAAACCCAAAAAGTATTGGCTTATCCTTGAAAATAGATTTTATTCCCTGAGAGGGTTTTTTTTTCAAAATTCATGTAGTATGTGACTTAGTGTAGGGATCACAGAATTTTGAAAATGTGCACAGAATTCACTTTCTCCCATGCGCGTCATACGCAGTTTCAACTGGACGTAAATTAATGAAAAATAATAAAGGCTGAGCAGGGCCAGCGCTGTGCCACTGTGCACGACGGCGTCCAGTGCGGGTCGGGAGCGGGGCGGGGCGGCTGTGACGACGCCTTGCGTGCCGGGCGACGCGCGAGCCCTTTTCTCATTTGGCGCTTTCCCCGAACGCCGCGCCCCGCGGCCCCAAGCTGACGGCCCTGGGCCTACGACCCCGCCCCACGCTGCCCCCACGCTGCCCCACGGGCGCTCACGATTGCTCAGCGTGCGCGCCTTGGGCCCCCCCACCCCCTCCGTTGCGCGGACAGTTGGGTTCTAATTTCACCCGCGGCCACAGGAGCACAAAAGTTGCTGAACAAAACCAAGAAAATTATTTTCCGAAGGTGGTTTTTGACTTTCTGCCCAAGGGCAACGAAGATAAACTTTTTTTTATACAAAATAAATGAAATTTTAAGAAAATACATGAAATAGCATAACGTTGTAAACACTCGTATAAAGCACATTAGTTATTCACATTCTAGAATCTAATTTCTTGCACTTTGCAGAACGCAAATTTTATTCCATCTGCACTCTGCAAAAGACAATTAAACATGTAACCATCTTAGACTAAATAATTTCTCAAAAAAAAGAACGGTCCGTACGCAGATTGCATGCGTACTTTTCAAGTCTGAAGGCTATGTCGAACCAGCATCAACCAGGGGCCCGGGAAGCGTATCTCCGGGTGTATATTTTCCGCCTGATTGGCAGGCAACTCATCTTTCCGTGCAGGCGACTCCAAAGGACAACAACACTTGCAGCGCCCTTTGCTCCGTTGGATGTGCATCGTCTGTGGACTGTCCCGGTGAGCCGCGGAGGTTGGCGTGCGTCACAAAAGTGTCAAAATTCCGCTGGGGTTCACAACATTGCTGCTCGTTGGACACCGCATCAACTCAGGGAGGTTTAAAAGTGGCTTCGCTACGCACTGGCCACACTTCCACCTACTAAGTGGGGGTAAGGAAACCTACAGGATGGCCACGAGGGGCGAAACAGCGCAAACACCACAAGAGGGCAGCAGTAGAGGGCGATCTCTACAGCCACCGGCGGATGAATGCAGACGGCGTCCAACGCATTTCATTCGCGTGGCAGAGAAGGGTTGTAATAATCGAGAGTCTATCAAAAGTGCCATACTGATTTTGAGGGCGACTTTGGTATGCTAATCTTGTATATTATTCCAACTGCGTGACGAAGAGGGCTTTGAGCGTACCTTTGTTCGTATCACCCAGCTAGTGGGGGATGATAAACTGTTTGATATTTTACTGTTTGAATAGATTATTTCGCAGTTGGTGCCTGAAGACGTGAGAGTAAACTATGTTATACTTCAATAGTCAAAATTTTAATTTTAAACCGTAATTATTGCGGTTGTCCACAGCCGGGCTAATCACAGACGCCCTTTTCATATATTGCAAAAGTTCCCTTCGTGCACGCTGTCGGAGCTAGGCGCCCCGTGCAAACAGTTACACCCTTACCTACGTCAATCTTCGGTAGCGGCCGGAATTTCTAGGGATAACTCAGGAAGAGCCAGGAACCTTCAGGATCGAAATATCTCTGGGGTTTGATTTTCAAAAAAAATGAAATCAGGTGCGCTCAACATAAGTTACTGAATAAAATGTTTTAAATTTGTTCAACGGTGCCTGTAGGGGACATTTATTATTTCCTCAATGTTTATTCAAACTGCTATTACAATTTATTTCACTAAACTTTTGTATACAAACAAATTACAATTACCATGCATTACAATAATATTGTTCTTCTCTTGACGATTTAATAGTTTGTTTCATTAGACTCTGTTTCAAAACTATCACACTATTGATGAGGTCGTCTTTCGATTGTCGCCACTCAGGAAGTAAAGCATCCTGTAGCTCAATAAACTCACTGAATGAAGGGGCGTTGCGCTTTATGCGGTGGATAGGCCGCGGTGGTAGCGGTCTGACGGCCAGCTGGCTGCAGGTCGGCGCCTTGGCTTGGCGGCTGGTCGATTGGGCGGGTCCTAGGTACTCAGCGTGAGCGCCATCAAAAGGGCGGCGTCCAAGATCGCGCAATGAAGCCGCGTCGTTTCAAGGCCAAGTATTACCAGAATTTGTTGTCGGGCACTGATATGCGCGGCCGAATATTCAATCGCAAATCTTTAAGCCGCGAATAGAATTGACGGCGGAAATGCCCCCAGCAATGGAGACAAAGATTACTGTCTCTCTGCAGTCTTCTTTTCTTCAAAGTAAAAATCAGTCTCAACATGTAATTTTGAAGTAAAATGTCATGATAAATGTCAAAAGGTTTTGAAAGTTCTAAAAATAATCAATAGGTGCTTCATTTTTATCTAACGATGAAAAGGGATTTTTAATAAAAGAAAATAGGCTATTTCAGTAGATTTTGATTTTCTAAATCCATGTTCGCAATCTGAAAACTCGTCCTGTTTTGCAAATTTTTTCGTAGAAAATGTCTTTTAATTTTTTTTGAGAAAACTGACAAACGAGATTTGGGGTTCCTTTCCCCTTCTCTCGATCGTATCTGTCTGTTACGCTGGAAAGGTCTCCCGGGGTGTTCCCCCCTGAAAGTCTCAATCCCATTCTTTTTCCCTTCTTCTAATCGAATTGGAAATTTTCCGCATCCGGGAACATCAGCGCCTAAACCGTCGTCATGGGGTTAGTTTCTAAATTTGTTGTTCCCCAAATCGAGGGTGTTTCCCTTTCAACCCGGGGCCCGCCCCGGGGTGGGGGAAGTTTTTAGTGCGCCAATTTCATCTTTAAAAACCCTGTTTTTCTGGATGTGGGAGGAAAGATCGTGGGCCCCAGTGCTTCGTTTTTTCTTCGCGATTCGATTGATGATGTCGAGGCACGGCCCCCGAAGGGCTCTAAAATTCTGGGCGATTAAACAATCAATCTCGTGACGTGGCGGTTCGAAAAGGGATGGACCAGGGTGGCTGAAAAAGGGGTGCGACAGGGGTAAAAACACGCATTTTTGAAAGATAAATTTTTCCCCCGGGGACGCGTTCCCCCGGTCGATGGTTATGGGCGGACCCCCCAGGAGATCCCGGGCCCAAAGGGGGGTGCTGATTAGAGGCTTGCAGCTACTGAGGGGGAAAAGCAGAAGATTTTCATGAAAAAAAAGATCAATGTTTTTGGGAAAGAACGCCTAAATGAGGTCCACAGGTCGGGGTCTGACACGTAGTGTGTGTGTGTGTGTGTGTGTGTGTGTGTGTGTGTTTTATATATATATATATATATATATATATATATATATAAAACCCAAAATACAAAATAAAAGGGCGTGATTTCTGGAAACGCGAGGAATGATGTTCGTTTTGAAATAATTATTGTATTTTAATTATAAATTAACTTTTTTTAAAAAAGAAATAATTAATTTGGGATGCGTTCCGTCAAAAAAGTTTTAAATCAAGATATATTGTGCCCCGGGAATTTTGGGTTTAAAAAAATAAATACATTTATTTTTGTTATTATTTCAGGGGGGTGCCCCCGGTGGACCTAAATCCTTCCCCCATTACCCCCGCCCAGCGTCGCCGAGCAGGGGGTAGTTTTTGATCGCCCCCGGAAAACCCCCTCGGGACCCCCGACCGGCTCCACGCGGGGGGGCGCGGGACCGCCCGTGTTTTTACAGGAAGTGGGAGGAAGGCTTCTAAAATTTCCCACAAAATTACCACAAGAGGGTAATCTGTTTGGGGTATTTTTTCGGCGTAGTAACTTTCGGCCAGTAACAACACGCTTAAAATTTCTGTAGAAATTTTGAACATTCATGGGGGGGGGAAAGGGGGGTTCGGGGCGCTGAGACGGGGGGGGCAGAAAGCGGGGAGGTTTTTGACAGAGGGGGGGGCCCCAAGTCGTGGGAACAGGGGGGGGGGACGCTATGTTGTCGGGGTGGGGCGGAGGTCCCGGGGTAGGCGCAGGATGCAAGTAATGATTAGAGTGCGTTTTTTGGGTATTACGACCGCGCAAGATTGAAAAAAAAAAAATTTTATCTTAATGTTATTTGTTTCTGCTCTTTAGCCGCGCCTTTATCGCAAGTTCCCGGATTACGAAAATTACGATCTGTCGTCGATCTGTCGTCCCCGCTACCGCCGACGTCCACCCCATTCGTGGTAAACTCTACCTCTTAAGGGGAGCAGGCTGCGAGAAATCCACCCCCCCCCAAAGGGGCCGTCCGGGAAAAAAGGGGGTTCCCTTTTTGGAGGCGTTCCCCCCGCGTCCTCTGCCGCAGCGGTGATTCTAATAATCTGTCGAGCCCCGACAGACAAACAAACATTCATTCCCCCTTAGCCCCGGGACGTTGTCAAATTCGAAGGGCAGGCCCCTTTTTTTATTTTTCCTTTTTTTTTTTTTTTTTGTTTTATTTTTTTAAAGTTTTGTTTATTATTTTAAGATTGCATGAAAAAACAAGGTTTAAAAAACTGAGCTCAGAAAAAAGTCAATTTACCTTTTTTTAATTTCCAAAATTTACTTTTTTTTGTCTTTAAACTTTCTTTAAAACCTCGCGTGACCCGTCAAAACCCTAAATTTCGGGTTTCCCCCGTCCCCCGGCCCCCCAATTACACAGGTAGGTGGGGCGCCCAAATGGTTTTCCAAAGGGGGCCCTAATTATATCTTGTCCCCCAGTAAAACCCCCTAGATTTAATTTTTTAAATAAATATTGTTATTTTTGGTTCTTTTTTTCTGCACACAAATTTTTTAAATTTTTTTATAATATTAAGCAAGAAAGGGGAGGGAAGGACGTTCCGGGGGTTTAATTATTTGGGACGAATGATATCATTTGGGATTTGTTTCTTTTTGTGATTTTATTTTTTTTCTTGTTTTTGGGAAAATCGTGGGTTTAAAAAAAACAAACCCAAAGTTTTTAAAAAAGCACGAATCGGGTAGACGGGGGTATGACATGGGGGTTATCCGTGAAATCCCCCTTTGATCTCATGAGTTCTAAAAAACAAAAATTATGTTTAAAAATCGAATTAAAAAACCCAGATTTCGGAAGAGGGGAAATGGACAGAAAATTAATTTGGTTTTGAACACGAGAAAAAGTGTCGGGGAAAGATTTGATAGATTGATCTTTTAGAAACCAATCCGCAAAACTTGAAAAATTTGGGAAAGAAAGTTCGACCATGAAATCGGATTAAAAAATAAACCCGGGGGGTAGGTGCGGAAATTGAGAAACTTTTAAAAGGGAAGCTAAAAAAGGGGAATTCGGAAAACAAAAAAAATTTAAAAACCTACATCTAAAATTTCACCAGAAATTCACGCGACAAAAAAATAGAGGCGTGTTGTAGTCAGTAAATGACATTTTACCCCGAAATGAAAAAATCCTGGTTTGGGAAACAAACTTCACCAAAAGTTAGTCAAATTTAAAGGGTGAAAAGAAAAGATGGGTGATGGTAGGAAAGTTTGGGGAAAGGGGGAAACTAAACTAAAAAAAAGAAATAGATAAAATGTGATTAATCTGGAAAAGGAAGAATAAAAAAAAAGGGAAAAAATCACCCAATTTGAAGCGTCTTGGTTCTAAAAAAAATTTTGGCCCCCCTCAGAATCCTTTTCTAAATGAAAAACCAAAATTTTGGGATCCCCAAAAATTTTTGTTTTTGAAAAAGGGGTCCCCCTCATTTAAAAACCCAAGATTTAAGGAATTTTTGGGAAAGGCCCTTCACTGCGTTAACCCCTTTTCCGCAGACTTACGAAATCAAATCTTTTTCTTTCACGTTAGGGGGGGGCGCGACTTACGAGTTCGAGAAAAATTCTGGGGTAGATGGGTAAGGAAAAAAATCATTTGATTACCCCGGAAAAAAATTTCGGCTTTAAACTATTGACCCGACGACAGATGAAAAAAAGATTTTTGGCCCCTAAGCACACTTTCCTACAGTCAAAACCATTAACAGTGTACGATTTGACAATTTGTATTTTCAATTGCTGGGCAATTTGATAGAACGCGAAAACCCCTTATGAAGGAAAAATAAAACGGTTTTCGCCCGAAAGTAATCGGAACAAGTCGGGGCGCCGGATCGGGGTCGGGGAATGGGGAAAAACCCCCGTCCGCCCCAAACCAAATGCCCGAAAAAAACAAAACTAGAGGAATGGCATCAGGTTCCAAAGAGAGTCCGTAAAACGGGAACCGTTTGGGCTTTCGGGGTTCGGGGTTCCCAAAAACAATTATCTCAGAGATACCAATATTAAATCTTTTCAGAAATTTTGCCTTTTTGCCCTAAACGACGCTTGAATGAACCTTGAGAACAGCGAGAAAATGTCCGGTTGGGGGGGTTTTTTATTGAAAATCTTAGTGTTCAAGCGATAGACACGGCAGTGAAATCAGTGCAATTTCTAGGAAGTTCATAAAAACTTTTAAAGCGACGCACCCCAATACCAACTCTGCCCACTATTAAATGTTTTGTTTTTGGGAGTAGGAAAGAAAAAAAAAACCAAAACTATGCAGGCTTTGCTTTTTAAAAGGGGGGAAATTTTATTTGATGTGCCATGTTTGATCATAGAGGATCTGAATTACGACGTAAACGGGGGTTTTTTACGGGAAAATAATGGAGAGTGGTTTTTTCTGGGAATCTTTAGTTGGGGTGGGGAAATTGTAACGGACGACGGATGAAAAAATGAAATGGGATTTCATGCGCGTCCTGGAGTATGGGATGAGTGAGGGTCATAAGCCCTGCCGATAATGACTTTTCTGACCACGAACGGGCCACTGCAAAAGAATGCTTTCAAATATGTAAATGTTTTTTATCTCCTGAGTCCTATTAAAAACTTTTTTCTTTTAAATTTGGTCACCGATGATTCACCTTAAAAAGAAAAAATTTTCCCCTTCCAAGTCGATGAAAGGATCAAACTTTAAAAAATATGCTTTAGGAGGGTATTTGAAAGATCTGTAACAGCTTATTTAACCCATTGTAGTGGAAAAAAAAAGAGGGGAAAGGGGTTTGTTTTGATGTCAGGATAACGAGGCTTTCCCAAAAAAAATAGAACACTGATGTTTTTTTTTGGGAAAATTTAAAAACAAAGATTTTTGGCTTTAGATTTTTCGCTTATTAAATTTAATTCACCCAGACGAAGAAAATTCAGGGGTTTTTTTACAACGGGGTTTACGTGCTGGAAAAAAAATGCCTTTTGGGCTGAAAACAGTGGGCACCTTTATTCGTTTCCCGATGGGAAATTGGCGCGAAAACAAACAATTCGTCACCCCATATCGACGATATTGTAATTTCATCACAAAATTTCCAGGGAAAATCTGGGCATTTAGAAAGTTATTGGAATGTTTGTCTAAAAATGAAATTTAAACTTAATTCCTTTCACGTCGAAATTTCATTTTTGGGTTACCGCGTTAGCACAGAGGTGTACGAATTGACCCAGAGAAAGGGCAATGCCATAGACCAGTTTCCGCCCACAAAAAAAGCAATTTTGGGGTTTTTTGGATTGCGTCTATCAATCTAGATTTATTCCAGGTTCGGATTCTTGCGGCATCTTAAACCCCTTGAGAAAAGGAACGAAAGGCACTGGAAGTGAGCATGAAAAAGTTCAAAAAAATTAAGGTGCTGCCGGCCTTTCAGTAAACCACCCGGACTTTTCCCAGCCCTTTTATTTGAGACTGACGCTCCCAAAGTGGCATTGGATTTTTTTTATCACAGCCTGATAAAAATGATCCAGGTCATAAATTTTGGGCCCTAGCAGGGATTGAGGGTTAGTGAATTGCAATACCAATTACAGAGAAAGAGGTTTACAATTGGGGCTTTGAAAATGCTTGGGTACCTGGCTGGTAGGAAATTTTAATTTTTCACGGACCAAAAGGTTAATTTTCTAAAGCGCCACTGCAACGCCAGATTGTTACGGTGGGTTCTGGTACCAAGACTTTGAAATCCGGCATTTTCCCGGAATTAATAATCCTATTGAGATTTTTTGGTTTTTACCCCCCATCAAATCGAAAGTTCAGAATGAAACAGTGATTTTATTAATCCATTAATTTAAATTTACCCCTATTCCCGGGAAAAGGGCCCCGAATTTGGGTTTCAGGAACAAGATGCCGTTATTGGGAAAGCAAAAAATTTTTGCAAACTTTAGATCAAAATGACCCACTTTTCGAAAAAAAAATCAAATCCTTTAGTTTAAAATTTCAGTAATTTTTTTGTTTTCCCAAAAAAAACAGGATGAGTATCGAGGATACCTCAGAAATTACTGCAAATTTTTCCATGTTCACCAAAAGCACGGGATTTCTGGGGAAAAAGATCCAAAAGTATTCAACTTTTTGCATACTGGAAAGGCATGGCGGACAACCAGAGCCACGGGCCGAAATGTGTCACCCAGAAAACTAAAAATCCAATAGGTTTTTGAAGGCCTGATGCAAACGTTAGCATCAGCCCCAAATGAATTGACCCGCCTTGATCTGTACGGACCGTTACCTAATGCGAGGTGGTTACAAACCATCCCCGTAACATTGATTCCTTTTTTAAATTTTAAAAGCTTTTATCCGATAACGAGACCACGCACAAAATTGTTTCGATTGATCCGGGTTTTTTTAGACCGGGGGTCTTACCCGAAAATTTTAAACGATCGTCCCCAAACGGGAATTTTGGGAAAAAAACACTAGAAAATGAAGGGGTTCTGTTATTTTTCCTCCATCAGACATCCTCAATTAAATGGTAGAGGGGCAAGGGGGAAATCTCTTTTTTTTCCGGTTACATCCCCCAAAAACATAAAAAAATGGCCTCCACTAAAGTAACAAAGACTGGGTTAATATTATAACATGTTCTTTTGGTATGACGCCGTATGAGGCCATTTCGGGAAAACCAAACATTCTTTCCCCTTTTTTGGCCCGATTAGGAAGAATCCCTAAAGAAACCCGTTTCAGGATTATATTAGATAATATCACCAAGAATGAAAGAAGGCGTAAAAAACCCACCACTTTTAGTAGGTGACAAAGTACTTGTCAGGGCCCCCGGTTAGTGATCAGCCTGCTGGATTATTCCCTAAATTTTTTTCTATTACCGGACCATTTGTTATTAAACGATTCCGTGCCCCAAAAGTATGCCCTTAAAGATTGGATGGGCTTCCCCGCAGGGAAGTACAATTTTTTTAATTTGGGCCATTTAAAGGGTTTAAAATATTTTAGATTTTTTTTCCACTGATTGAAATTTCCCGAAAAATTCTTCGGGACCTTGGGCTCCGCACAGTTTTCGGGCTTTTGGGCGTGAGAAAAAATTAAGAATTTTGATTTAATTATTTTATTCTGATTAAATAGTAGTTAATAGTTTTTTTTCTTTTTTTAAAAGGGGTTGGGAAATTTTTTTTTTTGAATATTGAATGTTTTTTGATTCTTTTTTTTTAATTTTTCACAGTTATGAATCTAATATTGGTAACGTTTTTTTGTTTTTTTTAACGAGATAAAAATCAATTTTCAAAATTAAAATTCTTCAAAAACCCCCTTTTATCTCTATCCCAAGGGGGGAAATGTGCGTAACGAAAATTGGATTAAAAAAAAATACATTTATTTTTTTTTACTGTTCAGGCGGGTGCCCAACCGGGTGCGACCTAAATCACTTTCCCGGCCATCTACGCCGCCCCAGCGTCGCCGAGCAAGGGGGTGTGTGTTTAGATAACGCCTCCGAAAACCCCCCAGGACCACCGACCAGGCTCCACGCGGGCGGCGCGGGCCCCCCGTGTTTTTTACAGGAAGTGTGCGAGAGAGAGCGTTCGGGAAAAATTTCCCTCAAAATTCACAAGACGCAATCGAAAATATTTTTTTCGGCGAGAACTTTTGGCCAGTAAAAAACGCCCAAAACGGAAACTGAAAACGGAAAAAGGTCTGGGGGGGGAAAAGGGTGAGGGGGAAAAAGGAAACAGGCAAGGGGGGCAGGCCCCTCGGGGGCACGGGCGGGGCCCTTTTTCGGGGGGGCGAGGATCCGAGTTTGAGGCGCGGATGCGAATGCATGATTAGAGTGCGATTTGTGGGATTTTCGCACCGCGTGTCATTGTTTAAAAAAAAAAAAAAAACTTTATCTAGTAAGTTATTTTTCTCTGCTGTTTACCCGCGGACGCAAGCGCATTACGAAAATTACGATCTGTCGTCACCGATCTGTCCCTCACCGCTACCGCCGACGTCCCAGCTGATTCGGGGCAACTCACCCCTTTAATGGGGGCAGGCTGGGGGATCCCCCTCCACCCCAAAGGGGGGCGTCCCGAAGAAAGGGCCCAGCTGTGTTGCCTGTTTGAGGCCGTTCACCCCCGCGGCTCCTCCTGCCCGGGGTGATTCTAAAATCTTCGAGCCCGACAGCAAAACAAAATTTTACGCCCTTCAGGTTACCTGGACTGTTGTCAAATTCAGAAGGGGCAGGCCGCATTGGCCCCTTTTTTTATTTGTTAGCGATCTTTTTTTTTTTTTTTTCTTTATTTGTTTTAAGTAATTTGATCGTATTAGTTTTTTAAAATTGAGAAAAAAACAAGGGTTTAAAAAAATGAGCTCAGATAATAATTAATTTACCATTTTTAATTTCTCATTAAATTTACATTTTTTTTTCTTTTAAAATTTTTTTCAATTGACTTGTCAGTAGCCACGTCCGTCCCCAACCAAATTTCAGGCTCTACCGCACCTGAGCTAGCCGGCAATTAACACAGGTAGGTGGGAGGGCGAATATATATGTTTCAAAGTCTTTTTTGCACCCCAAAATTTTATGATGCTGAATCGTGGTAAGAAATGACGGTCCCGGGAATGCTGTTTTTTAATAGTGGGGTTCCACTGTTACCCCGCCTGCGAACAGAAAAAGGGAGCCATGAAGCTGGCCGAACGCCGGGTGGAAAGGGGCACCCTGGTAGTCGCGTAAGGAAATTCCCATTCGTGTACCCCCTCTTCCGCTGATTGGTTGCCCCGGGCCCCGAGACAGAGCCCCAGCCCCGTCCGTCTCCCCGTGGGGCTAGGTGCCACCTTCGCTGGTCTCCAATTGCGAGTCGATTTTTAAAGAGATCTAAAAGTGAAGTGCCTTCGGCGCTGCGATTGGCTCTGGAGCAAACCTCGCATTCTCCTCCGAATCGCCTACTCTCCCCGGATTGGCCCCCAAACAGATGCCACTTCGACTGTCGTGGATTACCCCGAGGCCAGCTCACGAATTTAATGACTTCTTTCGGATACTTGAAGGTGTTTAAGTTTGCAAGTGCACAGTTAGCTTTTTCGACTTGTAAAAACAAAATTCATCATGCTCCCGCTCTCAGGATCTACGGGAAAGTTGCGGAAAAATCCAACAAATTAGGGATTTCGCTAATAACGATTGGGTCGAAGTTCTGGCGCCCAATGTTCGTGTAGAGTCCCGGAGTACTTGCGATGAGTAATGGATTGTACGCATGTCTCCCTGCTTGAATGCCCTAGATGAGGAGGCACAGCAAAACAGACATAAACTTTTATAACTGCGCTGATGTTCCTACTTCGGAGTTCCCGCGCTCCTTTGCCTGACTTTCCGTTCTATTTAGTGAGTGGGGCGCGTCCAACTACTGAAATGCCACTATATGCGATGCGATGTGCCCATCAGTTAATCACGGTTATTCACACGGATTTGATACAGCATACAGCTTCAATTATTGTACTGCCTAGCCAACCGTTTAGAATAGACAACCTGCAAAACAAACATTTTGTAATTCTTTACGAAGTAATCCTTAATCTTCTTAAATTCCTTTTGTAGTGTACGTTTCTTTATATATTCGCCGGCAAAGGTGGCTCAGGACTTTAACTGTTATCATTGCAGTGCTTCTGACCGCGAGGTCCTAGGGTTCGAGCCCCGACGGTGGCAGGATTATCGACACTAGCTGAACGGAAAGGTCGAATTCAGCCGCTGTCTAAAGAAGAATTCTAATGGCCGTCTTTTCTGATCGGTAGATTTCCGTGATTTCTCTGATCAACATTGGGAATCGGAATAGTAGGGGCCACGGACTACGGGACGCGCGATCTTTCCTTCCTTTGTCCTATCTCATCTTACTTACCCACACTTACCCTCGCATGCCTTATACTATTACACTTGTCGGGATCTTAAGAGTTTGTCCCGGCTTGGGCGGTCCTTACTGGTGGAGATACCTAGTCAGCGAAAATTCATGCAAGCGACATGGGTCGGCGCAGGATCTCGCCTGCGGAATATGACCGCCACTCTGGCGATGAAAAACATGCACTATACTTAGAGACTAATAATCTTGCAGTTGACAGGCCGAAATCACTAATATATCAATCAATTTTAGTACGAAACCAACGTTATTCCATTAATAAATGGATATATGGGTATAAATGAATATATGGATATAAATATCGGAACAAAGATCTTAATAGCAGGAGAATTATGCAGTAGTTAAGCACGGCATCTAAGACTGCTCCCAAATATAAAAAAAGTACAACTTTACAAGCCCAACAAAGCCAGTCAAGGAAAATTGTTTTTGATAGTTTTTAGGATTTTTGCATTTATTTCTAAGGAGCATTTTAGTTCTAGGACTTTTTAAAATAATTGCACAAAAGTACAACCACTTATAGTTTTCGTATTCTCATACAGATATTTCTTGTACTGGGTCATCTTTAACTCCAACCACTACACGGAGGGTTTAAAAAGAATAATGCTAGTTAGTCTTTTCGGTGTCGGTTTTTTATAGTAATTTATGAGAGAATCGATAAAAGGGAATTTTAAACTGAAATTGTATTATCATTTTAAAAAAATTGAAGTTTATAAAATCAAGTTCCGACAATTATTTTCTTCGAAATGTATACTATGTATACTTTAAATGAAATTACTCTTCAAATTAAACATTTATTTCTTTGAAAAATGTTGTGAACTTAACCGTCTCCCAAAATCTAGGACTGGCTACCTTTTTTTTGATAAATGTTCTTCCCCTGCTATAATAGAATAGGCATTTCGGTGTTTCAGTCGATTTCTTTTAGCCTTGTAGTTATTGATCTTTTCTCGAACTATTGAATACGAAACATTTAAACGTTTTCGAACTACTCTAATTACATTCGAAAACTTTCCATTGATCCTCAGTCCCAAGACAGTGTAGGCAGAACCTCTTCTTGCGGGTGTTTGTCAAAAATCCTCCGTACTTATGACGGGGTTTCCTATTCTAAATTATCAATTTAAATTTGGGGCTCCTGAGGTTAATGCAATGTCCCTTCATCAAAATGTCGTTTCTCCGCACCGAATTTTCACAAGAGATGGCGCTTGGAGACAGTTCGAACAATTTCGTAAATACCGGTTAGAATTGAAAGACGAAAATTTCCATTAAGGAATCAAAAGATTCTAACAATAAAATTCGTGTAACTGCACCTCCTTACCGAAAGAAAGATATTAGAAAGAACGGTGTCCATCGTAGACCCTCCCCAGGTTGACTACTCTTAAAGATCACGGTTGTGCCGCGATTGTCAAATTTAATGCGCAACTTTTTTTTTTCTCTTTCTTCAAGCATCTTTAGGCAAAAACAATGCGGACGTGAGGGAAAAGGGAACAGTTCGCTCTGCGAGGCGAGCCGCCCGCGCAAGCGCCGATTCGCCGCTGGCCCTGCGGGAGGGGTGCGCGGGGCGGCGGGGGGTGGGGGCGACGCCGAGGGCGAAGGCGCGAGCGAAGGCGCGGCCACGCGGACGGCGCAAAATGAGGTCGCAAATTGGATTTGCGCAGAACGAGCCGCGCTTTGACGGTCGACAAGCAGTTAGCGTGAGTAAACAATAATGAGGCCAATTGCCTCCTCGAGCGAGCGGGGACGGGGCACGGAGACAGAGCCGCTTCCGTCCTCTGCCCCTCCCGACCACCCGCCCTCCTCCCCCCCCTCCCGGCCTCCTGTCCTCTCATCCGATGCGCCCTCGCGCTTCCGGCCGAGGCTTCGGGAGTTGAACATTTTCCCCGGCGCGGCCCCCCCTCCCCTTTGGGGGTTCCCGGGAAATTCTGACCCCGCTGGGCGGGGCGGGGGGGAGGCGGGACCGAGCGGGAAGGAAAACAAGGATCCAGGCGGATCCGCCCGACAGCTGATCCTCGCTTGTGGGGTCTTTTGGGCTCCCGATGCCGTTTTCCCACACGATATTGTTGGAGGGAAATTCTCCGAAGCTCTGGGTTAACCCCAGGATGCGTCCACATAATCTGGTTTTGTCTTTTTCTTTAATCCCCTGCTTTGCGAAGCCGCCTCTGTGTTGTGGAGATTGGCGTCGCTTTAAATAACTTTGCATTGTAGCGCCTTAAGATCACGGCAGAGCCACGGATGCGTGCTGAGAGTCCTTTAACCACCTGGCTTTGGCGGAGCACAGACTGCTCAGGCAGAACAAAATTGCGTTCAGACTACAAGTTCGCTAATAAGATTTATAACAATGAAGGAATAAGAAATCAGTACTTGAGTTATTTCTGTAAATTGTGTTAACCCCCTTCTATTATCTTTAAATTAAAAATGGAAAGTTACTTGGACGAATTTTGCCCAAGGTTATATCGCAAACGATTAAACTATGGTCTTATTCATCGTTCATCAATTGACCGTTCGTGGAAGTTATTATGAAAAATTTGTATGCTATCCGGTCCCTTTTTCCCCTTTTTATTCTTTTCTTTCAAGAATGGCTCTTATTCTTTCTTACAAGGTTGCAACGTCGCACTCCACAGATATTCTGAGTTTCCCTTTTTGGTTTGAACTAAGGTCGTACGATTCATGTCAAGTTTTTGTTCTCGTGAGATGTCAACCTTTCTTATTCAAATGTATTGGCGCCACAGAGGTCACTCTTGAGAAAGATGTGTTAATTCTAGCTGCCTTTTTTCGCATTGTTATCATTGTTAAAGAGTTAATATACCGGTTTATGTAAAGAGAATGATACTTAAATACGAGATAATAATTATCACACAGTTTAAATTGAATCATTCGTCATGATACTATTTCCATTCCACGTAGATGCAGCACTATCTTCATTTATGAATTTTACAAACATTAGAACAATCAACAGTCTTAGAAATACATAACCGTGCGGGGAAATTTTTTAAAAAGAAAAGTACCTTCATACTGTATCCCACCTACACAGTATGCGCTTTGAATGCATGTTGAGGTAGTTGTGATGAATATGGCATGCTTCCGTCATTCTTACATTATTTTATTTAGTTCATTAAAATGGAAAATATTGTATTGTTTATATTAGTATAAATAGTAGTTCATAACTCATTTCTCCCCTATTGTAGATTCATGACCATAGCATAATGTACCATTACTGCGCCCACATTTTTACCATCTCTCTTTTGCTGGTTGGATTGAAGTTTATCTAGTTGATTTTTAAGTTAGAAAACTAAATTATTCACTGTTTCTCCACAACTTTTCAGCTACAGAGGAAACAACCTTTGTCTTCTGCTGTTTGGGGGGAATACACAACTTTTAAAAAAAACACAATTTCAGTACATTAGAAATTAATATTCCATTAAACAGCTGCAGATAACGGTGTGTGTTTGACATATTATTAATAAAATATTGGTTGGAAAAAAAAAAGCTGTTAGTTTGTCAATATCATGTCAATGTCAATGTCATTCTCAACGATAGTCGAATAAAGAAAACACGTCACATTAAAATCCAATTGAGAAAAAATGAAGACAATATACATCAATGAATTTAATCTTTGTGTAGTTTACAGTTATGAATGCTCGAGGTATGACTTTTTGTTAACAATTAAATCTATTTTATATTACTTGAGAATTTTAGGAGCATGATTCATGCGAGGGAAGAAACAACTTAAAATAGATTATGCATATTCATGCCATAATATACAGATATTAAAATGGTTTGTTGGTATTTTCAACAATATTCGTAGAGCGAGTGACAGTGATTTGAGTTTTCCATACAACCACCAAGTGATACAACACTGGACACAATGCACATGGTTTTTCCTGATCACAAACACGACAGCCAAAGTATAAAGGACAAGCAAGTTTTGTATTTGATATTTTTTCCAGAGAAGTTTAGGTGAAAATCTTCACAAATGTAACAGAAGTTATCAGGTTGATTCGACACTTTCGATGTGAAATGACGATTTGCATTTTATTGAACCGATTCATTTACTTATCATGTGGCCAATTCCAGTTTAAAAACCACAGACCTGTAATGTATTAAGGTACTTGAGGGCATGCACACCAGACACGAACTTATATGCGCACTCAGATACAGTTCCGTATGATACGGACTGACTCAAGAATTTGCCATTCCAACAGTTGTATACTTGTGCACTTACGATAAGGTAAGGCGCTAAAATAATCTATTTCGGTGACTGATGCGCATTAAAACATATAAGAGTATACAGTACTTTAAAACATCCAGTAAGACCTATTAAGTCCTAACCTAATACTATCAGACACAAGAATATAGACTGCAATCGTCGAATACAGAAGGGAAAAAAATACGAAAGCCTAATTTTCTTGCTTTGTCATGAAAGTGGCGTGAACAAATATTTTGAACAGTGAACTGAAAAATATTTTCTTTTCAAATAGATTTTATGCGTATTGATTCTACATATCTTACTGATGGAACTTAAATCTATTTGATAATAGCAAAATACTGTATGATACGGTGTAAGGTACGGTATATTTAAAAACTAGGAGTGATATTTTTATTGTGATATTCGTAATCTACGTTTAAAATTGAGTATGTTGCAAACTCTACCTTCCTGTAGGAAAATCTTTCCATGGAGATATCACAGTGATTATGAATAGTGTAATACATTTGGAACATGTACACGACACTTGAGTTTGAAACATATGAGGATCACACTTTACAGTGGAAAATGTCACACATAACAATTCAGATATGTGCAGGGTAATTTTGGTTGGTGATTTTCGTATTTTCGGGCACGTCAAATGCCTTGTAATTAGTACCGTAAGTGTAGTGCATTTTTTCCTCGGGAGATGTCGACGATCTTCCTCCGCTGGATGGCGAGATCCGCACCGACCTACCGTCGGCAGTGGGTTTCCCTAACCAGGACTCTCCCACCAGCGAGGCACCGCCCCAGTTCTAAGCTCCCGACCGGTCTCCCGGAATACGTGGTAGGTAGTGCGTTAATGGTAGAGAGAGAAAAGAACAAGGAAGACGAAGATCGCGCGTGGTCCGTTTGTTAGGGTACTGTTCTTGCATTCGCCAGTGTTGATCGGAGACCACGGAAAACTACCGATCAAGCTGCTGCCTATAATTCTTCCGCATACAGCGACTGAATCCGACCTAACTGTAAATCTAGTGTCGAAAATCCTCCGCTGTGGGAGTGGGACCTAGACCTCCCGGTCAGAGGGGCTGCAGTGACATCAGTTGATGCACTGAGCCACCGCTGCCGTTGCAAGGTAAAATGTCAGAGTTGTATTGGATTTACTGTGGTGTCAAGGCAGTTTATATTTAATCTTGCTCAATTAACTGATGTTGAATATCCATTTCAGCAAAAGAATCCCAGTTGGGAATGCATGAGGAAATTTCAGAAACGCCGAAGAAAACGTCCGAATCAATAAGTATTTTCAAGTGGGGAACGGGGTTCATTATCATTTCCTTACTCTAGTGCAATTCGCAAATTGAGAATTCAATCAGGTTGACCACACCAAACGAAAACCTCTTCCACGAAGTCCGCATTCAGCGGAAGGAAATCAAAGTATCGTTGAAGAGCAGCGGGCGACCGCTGAGCCGCTGATCCTCTCCGCTCGTCCCCGCCTCTGCCCCACCCCACCTCGCCCCGCCCCTGCCCTGGCTCACCCACCCCGCCGCGCCCCAGAGGCCGGCACCGCGCCGACTTCTCGCGAAGGGCCGCTCGTGGTGCAGTCTGGGTCGCGAGGCGGAGGGCAGGGGAAGGGGGAGGGCGTTGGCATGCGCGGAGACGAGGCGGTGCGGGCGTGGAGCTTTACGGTCCCATGTGGAATTGAGCAGTTTCACAAAGCGAAGACGAAGTTGAAATTGATATAGTGATAACGGCGATGATGCTGTTTATGATGGCAGCTCGGGGCGAAGGAGACACTTGAAAGCTCAGCGGAGGATTCGCCTTCCTGACTTACGTACAAAACCTACCATTGAACTGTTTCTGAGTCAGAATAGTTTTCCACAAACTCTATAGTGTACTAGAAATCATTTATTGAGAGACAAAATGATATAAGTAAAAAAACTATTAATTGAATGTGAATTATTATTTAAATGAAAATGTATTATTTCTGAAGTATATTTTGTGGATTCCTTTCAATCGACCAATTACATCTCAGAGATTTCGAAAAAGCAATGAATAGTTAGAATAAAAGAAGCGGATTTTAAGCATAAAACCTCCATTACCCTGAAATTTAATTAAAAGTCATAGAGTAGCTGACCTGGGTAGCTGAGATGGGTAAGAGCGTGACTGACAGCGTTTCGGTTCGAAGGGTCGCGAGTCGAGTCTCGCCTGGGCATAGTTGTTCGGCCTGGTCTCTTATGAGCGTGTTGTCGAGCAGGGCCTCACGTTCTGTGGTCCCTAGAGCAGAAGGACCGGCTAGTAGGGTTGGTGTCTAGCGTATTGTCGAATATGCGTCCCATCGGACGTAAAGGGCAACCGGCTGTGGAATGTATAAAGTCATAGGAGAAAAGAAATGCGTGAAGTGTCTGTATCTTTTAGAGTACAAATAGTTTCATGGGGTGTTTTATTATTTATTTATTTATTTATTTTAGTCAAAAAAACAGTTAAAAACTGCATATGACTTGCTATGGGGAAAAGTGAATTGTGTGCACATTTTCAAACATACTAGACATACCGTCTAGACATACCATCAACTTGCTTTAGCATAATTCTATCCGCAACGCAAATGCCTTGCAACGTTTGTGGAAAGGAAGTATTAAATGTGTGTAATTATTAGCAACAATATTTTTCTCAAATTGGCGTTTGTTGGTATTTTCCGAATTCAAAATCTTGACGCAGCGAATCATACTAAACTGTTAATCTGTGGCGATGAATGAAACAAAAATAAAGGTAACGATTAGCGAAATTGTTCTCCTTTTATTTTTAGAGAAGCATTGTAATTTTATATGTATTAAATTACACATTTTGAGTGTTCAGCAGTATTCTTTTAGTAGTGTTTACAAAAGGTGTTCGAAACGGCCACCGCGCAATCTCCGCGCGCCCAAGAGCGACTCCACAACAGCGTGCCAGGGGCAGCGCCAACGATGTCTGAGGTGCACTACTCGCCTCCACTCTCTGTTTCCTCTGGAGTAGCGTAAACAATGCTTTCAGTGTTTCCAAAAGAAGAAAAAGTGATGGAGATCCGGTGAGCGCGATGGCCACGCCACAGGACCGCTCGACCTTATCCATCGCGCCCACATTGCTCACTCTAGAGGCTTGCGTACGGCGTCGCAAAGCGGGCAGGCATCCCCATTCTTCATGTTACCACATTCGCACGCGTGTGGTCAGATCTACAAGTTCTTATACCCAGGAAGGTCTTCTGTCGAAAACCCACTTGCGTTCGTCCATCCAATAGGCCGGCAAAACACTGGCACTATTAGGTGATCCCCGCCCTTTTCGAGCCCTGACATTTGCAGAAAACTGCTGCTGACGTCTGTCATCTCTAATTGCGTTTTATTTTCCCAGTTTCCCACGTGTAGGTTGTGGATATTCACAATACCATCGTATGAAAACTATGCTTCATCATTAATCCTCGAACGAGGCCTGTACCCGCGTTCTGCTTGAAAAGCCACTCACAGAATTTTATTCGAGATGGATTATCACTTCTCGCAAGTGCTGCACTCTCTAAAAACGGTATGGTTTATATCCTTCATCTTTTCAAACATTCCACACGTGTTGATTCATCCCTGTAAGATGCCCCACTTGCCCTTTTCTTAACAGTTACATGGTTCAAATAGCCTCCGACACGACCTGCCGCTGAGGAAGTTGTGCGGGCAGTCTGATCGTCAGATGAATTTGCGCGCTCTACAAGTCTGTTGACAGTGCTGTATATTGTCTGCGCACAAGGCACGCGAAGATCGGGAATCGTTCTCGATAAGCGTGGATAGCTTGTTGGCGTTGCAAGGCATTCACCGCGCAGTAACAGTATGTCTCCATATTCTCGAAACATGATCCGCTATTTTCCTCTGTTTCACTTGACACTCACTTGGAGCTGCGAGATACTGAAATGACAAATACTATGAAAACAGTAGTTTTCATCCCATGAGCACGCTGCTCAAACTCGCTGAGCTTCGGCACAGGTTACCCAAACGGAGCGTCGAGAAAATGCGTAATGGTCGTAATTCATGCTCCGATTCATGTGCATCATTTATCAATAGGAATAATCTTTCCAAATAGTGGAAGAGAATTTTCGTCTCAAAATAATGTGATTTTCTAGTCTCTTTAAGGAAGTAAAGCAGTAAATTGACTCCTATATATTGGTTTTTTAAACTATTCGTAATATTAATTGTAAATGTAGCATACATTTTACAAGTTCGAATTCAAGCAGAGAGCATGCGTTGTAGCTAATTTTAATTTTTTCTTCCATAACTTCTTCTGCTGACATTTATATTTCACTATAACGATTCTTTATAGCACCCTGCTTTCTTGGGACAAACTTGGAAAACTTTAGGGATATACATCTCTAATATAAACATCGTTCATTTCCGTATCACCTTCGCTTCGCCTCAACCCTGCTCGTGTCTTTTCCACGTCAATCCTCGGCCCCGCCCGCCCTGCGCGCGGTTCGCAGCCGCTGCGTGACAGCCCCGCTGACATTTCCCGGGCGCTTCTTTGAATGCGAGGTATCGACGGACGTCCGTCTGCCGCCCCACCCCGCCGCCCCTGACGTCCGCGCCCTGGTCTCGCTTCCCGCGCGACGCGCTCCCGCTCCGCCCGCGCCCCGCCCCGCTCCGCTCCTGCCCACGCCTTCTCCGCCTCGCCAACGATCCGTTGACAACCGGCGCGTGAAAGTGCCACGCTATAAAAATGGAGTCTCCCCGCCGCCCTGCGCCGCCCCGCGCCGCCCCGCGCCGCCCCGCGCCACCCCGCGCCGCCCCCGGCCACCCATTGTTGTGCGCGACGTGGAGAGAGGCAAAGAGTTGCGAAAATTAATTCTTTAAATATTAGCCTCCTCCCAGGAATTATAGACGAGCAAGGCTAGACGTGCGGACAATAACTAACATTCAGCCATCGTAGTTCGTTATAATAATGGGAATTGTCGCGTATCCTCCTGCCAGATTTCCATCATTGGAATGAAAGGTTAGCGAAACATGTTTAAACAGAATGCAAAATACTTCGCGCGGCATTCATACCACGCGACCCATGCAATAGACTGCAGCCATTTGGGAACAGGTGAACCAATACGTATTTATTACTATTTTCTGGGCCCTGATTCAATATATGGAAGCTAATATTTTCGTACACTATTTCTTTGTTACATGTGATGGCAATTCCTGTTTATTATTTCGTATGATTTTGTACTTGTGTGAAATTATTTACTTGTATATTGTCAACACTGGTTAATGTTACTGCGCAAATGTTGCACGTTTATCAATTTCACAATCCTATGTACTGGAAGAGGTTTATGAAATGCGATTTAGGCTACTAGAATTAGTAATTTGTGTTTTGTGACGTGCAGCGTGTTTGAGGCAAGGTTTGATGATCACTTAACACGTGATAGAATAAATCACTCAAATACTTGTTGTGGTGGTAGATTAATACGAAATAGTAAACGGACATGTGTCACAAAACTTAGAAACAGCAGAAAACTGCATTTTGGTTGTCCTCTATATGACCAAGGTTAGTCATGTCGTGTCCCCATATATTGGGTTTCTTATGTAATGACATATTGAATGAAAAATATATTAAGAAATATAAAGTTTGGTATCCTCATGATTTCGCGAGAGGCACAAAACCAGGGTTGGTAAAAAATTATGTTTAAGTACTGACTGAAATACTTTGTAAATAGAAATTGAAATACATATTCAAAATACGTTGGTTTTCAATTGCTAAATAACATGTATTTAAAGACTGTAAATGCAATAATTTTGCATTACTTTTTTTATTGCAACCGTATATTGTAATTATCAATTACAATACATTACTAATTGACAGTGAACTCAGAAATACAGTTTTTCAAATACAAAATTCATTTAAAATATTTCAAATACAAGCATTTAAATATTGCGCAACCCTGGAAAACACTATAACTAACTGCAATAGAACACTGTTAACACGTTATCTGTACATAATAGGTGAAAATAATGTTCTCAATAGTTGTTAAGACACTACAGTAGCTGTGGAATGTGGTGGAATACCTATTGCTGCTAACCTTATCACCTATCATAGCTCTGTCTCTCATTCACTCGAAGAACCAGATACATTTTAAAATATGCATCAAATATCTTTCCTACAATTGGATAATTACTGCGAATGTTACCATTAACGGGGAAAATTAGAAAGTGCATTGACAAAATTAAATTGACAAAATGGTTGGCATTATATACAAACTTCAATATTCTGAATCCTCATTTGGATTTTTCTCCTGTCAATTTTGGTAATATTAGTGATGAGCATGGAGAGAGATTTCACCAGGAAATTGCCCAAATGGAACTACGATGTGTAGGCAATGGGGATACTTCCATGGTGACTGAATTTTGTGAGTTCCTTCAGGGGAAACTACAAATTCAACACACAAGAAGCCATTTCCTGACGCTATTTACTTAGTAAACCCTTTCTATACTATATTAATGTTACTTTTCAATTCTAAAAGTCTGAAAATATTTCTGGTCCATTTAATAAGAAAGGTACTTAATTATAAATACATTCTCATATGGAACATTTACGTGGACATAAAATTTGAAATATGCAAATGTAAAAAGGTTAAAATTGGATGCACTCCAGGAATACAGACCTTTTACAGTGAAGATGGCTCACGCGTAAAAGGAAATCAACCACGAAAGTGTGCGGAGTACCTTCCTGAGCGAACTCTGGGTTACGAAAGTCTGCTGCCCGGTTCAGGGCGCAAGGCACTGGGACAACGATAAATGTCTTCTCGCTTGGGCCTTTGAAGGAGCAGCCTCGGAACACGCAAGGCGGCGAATAGAATTCGAAAGCGATTTATACGTTTAGTGATGGTAAGACCATCAATACTGATATTGAACTTTATGGAAACCTTTTGCTATGGGCATTGTAAAAGTCAGATCAGAAAACAGTGTGATGTTGCATATTTCCTGAATCACTCGTCTAAAATATTTTAGTAAAATATATGTCACAAACACTTGATTGGTACTTTGAAAATTAAAAAATTAATTTTTTTAAAATTTGAACCGGAGATATGGAGTGATGTCACTGCAGTCCCTCTGACCGGAGTTCCCAGGTTCTGGTCCGACGGTGTCAAAATTTTCGAAACCAGCTTGTCAGCCCAGGTCGAATTCAATCGCTGTCTGGAGGAGAATTTAGCGGCCGGCCGCTCTGATCGGTAGTTTTCCTGGTTTCTCCTACCAACATCAGGCGAATGCTTGAGCAGTACCTAACAAACGGACCACGAACCGCGCACGATCGTTCCTACGTCTTCCTCCTCTTATCCTCACCCTTGTATACACTTACACTAACATGCACTACACTACCGTCCTTGCCTGGAGACCGGTCGGGAGCTTAGAGTTTGTCCTGGCTGGGTCGGTGCCTCGCTGGTGAAAGCTACATGGTTGGGAAGAACCCGACACGCCGGATCTCGCCATCCAGCGGGGATGAATACCGCCACCTCCTGAGAAAGTACTCGTACTCCCCGTACGGAACTAATGCCCAAAGTAGTTGAGGCGCCCGGGAATCACTAACCATCAATCAATCATTTTAAAATTTGAAACAGGAATGTAATTCGTAAAAATATTATTAAGGATTTTTAAAATCTACAAATCATAAATTCGTAAACAATAATGTAAACTACGTTTTCGTGGATGAATAGAACTATTTGAACATTTTTTTTTAGATCAAAGTAGTTGTACAACTGTACTTTATTTGGTATTTTTACACTTTTATTCGACTGTTTGTTTGACTGACTGATGGGGGTTCGACCTTTTAAAAGATGGACAATTCTTGTAATACTAATAAAATTGGTATGTTCTTGTTTGCACGTACATTAATGTTAAAAGGAAATGGTTGTCTGAAGACCAGAACGTTTGTTGCACCCAATTCGTTGCTTGATATCGGGTCCGCGTTACTTTACGCGTCCGTCAAACAGTTCTGACAGTCTCACCCATCGTCAAAATGAACGGGCTATTCAGTATTTACTCGGGACCTTCTCCCCACCACAGCGATCTTCTGCCCGCAAACCTCCCGTTGCAGGCAGGCTCGCGTTCCTCGAAGAGTTGAGTCGGCCTGGCTTCGGAAATGTCCTGGTCTTGAATAATAATTTCTTGTCCACTAATTAGTATTTAAATCATGCAAATTTCAAAATTAAATATTTTCCGGATCCGTTTCAAAATGATAATTTCACGGAACGTACAGTCTTTGCATACATCACCGCAATGTCTGTCACAAGGCATTGAAATGGTAACATCTTCCAGAAACATAAAGGGTCCAATGTTGCAACCGTACAGGACAGGTCCGCTTGTTTCCTCCTGCTGCGCAGAAATGAAGAGTTTCCATTCAGATTATCAGATAACTCATAAACAAATAGCAACCGTCACTAAGTTTCCAAATTAAATTTGCAGGCGAGGGTGGATTAACTTGAGGCGTAGAGTTTTTCGGAAATAATATTTGTCGCCTCCGGGAGGTAGGCTGCTCGTTAACTCGGCTGTAGCGCCGCGCGCCTGCAATCTGGCTTTAATAATGAATACGGACCAAAAATTTGATGCGCCTCTCGCTGTTACACCTCCGCTACTTATACCTTATTAAACTGAAGTACAGAAGGGGATTCACAAGGATACAATGTAATTTGGAGAACATTTATGCGTCCTTGTTTGAGTAAAAACCTGTGTGTAGAGCGTTATTATTCAGACTTTTGACTAGATGTGTGGTACAATAGTATGATTTTAATAAAGTATCATTTTTTTATTTTTACTACCTTTCTTTTGATGTAAACGTAATTACTTTTCGACTTTGCTTTAAGCTTCTTTGACTGATAGATATTTTTATTCATTGTAAATCTTTTTTGATAAATTGCAGAAACACCTGAATTCTATGAACTAGTCAGACTATATTATCATAGCAGAGATTAAACACAAATTGGGAACCTGCCGTAGAAAAATGATATGATGTACTGCAGAAAGGATCCTGAATGAAACGATAAAACACTTAATCAACTTTGGAACAATAATGAATGAAAATTACCGTTTTTCAAACACAAACTCATACACAAATGTATGTGGGCGCCCCAGGCACAAAATCATTAATTATATTTAAGTAATTATAATTTAGCTGTTCTCTAACCGAGTCACGAGTCATATTTCACATATTTCTCAGTTCGCTTCATGCTAGAGCACGTAATTATTTCTGCCATATGGATTCAAACACATACGAATCATTACAGCATCAAAATACAATATTTAAAAAATCCATTGATTTAAAAAAGACGGTACAAGGACACTATAGTGCAAATTTTACTAGACTACATATATCGTAGAGCAATCAACGTAGTGTAAATGAACAGTGAAAGACTTAAAAACAGTTAGCAAAACTGTGGCAAATTACGTGATAAAAAGTCCAGGACATAAGGAACAAAGATTCAACATTTGAATAATAAAATGAAAATACCAATAGAAAACAAGAAGAAATATTATTTACGATTCTTACACCAAAAGCTTCTTACACCAATTACAAAGCAATTCTTACACCAAAACGATTCTTAGCTCAAAATTTATTGCTTATTTATCCTTGAAAATAGAGTTTACTTTTTTTTTAATTTAAGTAGTAAATGACTTTGTGTAGGGATTACAGAATTTTGAAAATGTGCACACAATTCACTTCTCCTCATAGCACATCATAGCACACCACTTTAACTGTTTTTGACGTAAAATAAATAAATAAATAAATAAACGAACACCTCAATTTGACGTAGTGAAGTAGCTTAAAGCAAAATGCTCTAGGAAGGAAGTGAGAAACTACATAGAGAATTGAAGTGGTATTTTAACGGAATAGAACATGATCAACATGGTGCCCAAAATGGAGCATATGGAAGTTTAAAACCGACCCCAGAGTAATTATCATTGCATACAGAATTCTAACACCATTATATTTGATTATTGAATGATTGTATCAACCTTAAGTTCCTTAATGAGGAACGTTTTTATTTATATTTATAATTTCTGCCCCTCGCTACACGTTGTCTTCCCTAGACCCAGTCATATTCTATCCGCAGAGAGATTAGCGTGTCATTATGGGGATCAGCTTTCGGCTGAATCCATAATAAGACAAGGTTGTTGCCTTGAGTTATGAATGATGAGGAGATAGGATGATGAAGAGGGGATCGTGGCCTTTTCAACCATCGCAGCATTCACCTTTGACGGAAACCAAAACCCTTGTGAGGAGGGTCAGCCCAGGATCGAAACCGGGCCTCCACGTCAACGCGCTACGCACTCAACCACTTGCTCGTCTTTCTTCTTCTTCTTCTTCTTAATAATAATGAAAAATTGTTACTTTAATTCACTTATTTCCCAGATTTTGAATGACCGGGAGTTCAGCCAAGTTCTTACATACATATTGCGGAACCATTCCCAGAGCTCCGATAACTACGGACGACCCGGGCGACTTGTGCTTTTTCGCCCCCCTTTCTGCTGATCTCGATTTCCAAGCTCTTGTATTGAAGACGTTTTCTGTCTCCTTGGTCACGACGTTTTGATCGCATGGCACAGCAATCTCTACAAGCAGACTTTTTCTTCCCAATTCGAATAACAATATACGGTTTGTTTGCCACTAACGTGATCAGTTTGAATTTGTTGATCGTACAATTTGTACACAGACCAACAGACTGTCACAAGTTTAGTAGGGCAGTACAGATCTGCCAGCGGACGAAACTACACACACTGTCGTGTCTTTTCTAGAATTGGACAAGATGAGCGATGAGATCAATGGTTCCTACTTGTTCCCGTCAAATGCGGATTTATCATCTTGGGAAATGTTGAGAACCAGGTTATCACAGTTTCGTGTTTTCAACGCCTGATCTTGGGCAACTATTAAAACTGTTTTCGATTACAGCTTCATTCTTCCCTTTTAAGCACATGCACGATAGATCTTTATTTATCTGCACTGGTCCATTCTTTTTAGATCCTGTCAATTGAGTGGTTTGTCTCTCCAGATTTCTTTAACATATTCGTGTCTTACTTTTTATATTTTAAGTGGAATCAAAAGTTCAGTGTCTGTGTTATTCTGTGTCTTGCACTGTCTTGTTGCAATGCTTCTTGCACACTCTGCAGTGCCTCTGTTTCCATTCTCTTTTAAGATGTAATGACGTGCCTCATTAGAGATCATCTTGATGGTTGACTACATACTATCCCATCCTACCTATTGTTTTGTATCTGGGGCTTCAATTTGTCGCACGTCTCTTCCTCCTTCTTACGTGACACATAAAGCGTATGTACATCAGCTCGAGGTGGGCGAAATATGCATTGTAAGCAGTTTTCTTGTTTTCGATCCGTGATTCGAATATTTTACTCAGTCCAGTCCACAAGTCTGAAACTCTATTCGGCTACAGGTACCGCCTGTAGTAGGTACTTTTTGTTTTCCTTATTTCATTCACGGGATGCTTTGGCGTTCCAATTTTTGAAAAATTTCACATCTTGTCGTCCTTTCTTACAATATGTGCTTCTTGTGTTTGTTCTGAATGCAAATAGGTATTATTTTAGGTGTCATCTCTCTGACAATTCTGTTAGCATTTATCTCATTGCGAATACTATGCAAACGTTCGTCTGTTTCTGGTGATTGCTGGAAGTTTCAGTAATGTTTTATTCTCTTGAAAGTTAACAGAGCCCATTTGAATTTTGTCACGGGCAATGTGGGTCATCGCAAGGTCCCATGGGCGACGCGTCTGTCGGCTCAGCTTGTCAATATGGATTTGACGTGGAGAGCATGCGACTGTTGTACGACATTGAAGACACCGCGAGAAAAATACATTTCTGAGAATTGGCAGACAGCCTGAAATCATTTGATGAGTAATGAATTTTGCAGATAAATAGTAGAAGGGTACTGAAAATCACAAGAGTATACAATATTCTCAAACAAAACGGTACGCGAAAAGTAACGTGGGTTCAAATTCCCTGTGCTACTACTCCGGTTAGTTTTATTCTTGTGGTCATCTTTGCCAATGTACGATAGTTTTTCTAGCCTGCTTCTGATTTCTTCCCATGGTTTGCCTTCCACAAATACGCTTCTTCCATTGCCAGTAACCATGGCTTCTTTCGCCTTTTTCTAATGTTTCCCACCCAAGAGAAGATTTAACGTTCACATTTTTATTTTTTGCATTACACAAACTTAGCAGCACGTCACTGAATGCGTTCAATACCTTGAGTTTATCCAGTTCTATACCCATCCCAACAGCTCACTGGATATTCGAATAGGTCCATGTCGTATATGCAAATCCTCTGTACATTTTCCCCTCCCTTTAAATTTGTCATTACAAAATGAAGACTTGCCAAGCTTTATTTAATGCTAATTTTGCCTATCCTGTCGAAGATAACTTACTGTAGAATGATCCTCTGGTATCTAAAACTCTTTGTAAATGGAATTACCTGATTCATGGAGAATAACTGCATTTTGGGATGATAGTTTCCGAGTAAATATTGTAGATTTACTTTTAGAAGCATTAATTTTCACGAGATTACTAAGTGCTCATTTTGAATGTGGATCATATCATCCAGCAGAATCTGTTAATCTTTCTCCTGCGTTATTTCTTTCAAGAGAATTCAATCATCTGGAAGATTTTGACCCGGGGTTTCATATTTTCTGTAATATCGTTCATGAAGGTAATGAAACTTAGTGCTACTATCAGACTTCCCTGCGCCTCCATATTTTATACATATAACACCAGAGTGCTAGTGCAGTACTGCGACATATTGTGTACGACCTTAAGATAAAACATTAATACGATTTATTACCCGTCATCTATTCCTGATGATTCAACTTTGTCTAAAAGAATATCATGCGGAACCAAGTCATACGGTTTCGCAAAATCCATAACAAATGCGCGTATTAGGATGATACTCCTTTCTATTCAATCAGAGATTTCTGTATAATGTCAAAAATTGGCTCTCCGAAGAATGCAGCTCCCGATGTCCACGTATAACGAACCTGTTCTTCTCCGCTCCTTTCTAATGTAAATTGGAGTAATGCTCTCCATTATTTTGCATTCTAGGATGGTAGGCTAAGTGGAGTCAAATCCTCATTAGGATCTACCTTCCATTTTAAAGCTCGACATCGCTAGTTTCAATCGTACGGAGCGTTTGATTGTTGATAGATTTTGGCAATGGGGACAAGATATTGAATAATGTCTTCACCTCATTATTCAAGAATATTCCCAGGTTTATCGGTCCTCTAAATTATAATTTCCTAAATTTTGTACTATTTTTCAAATTGTTTTACTTTCTATAATACAATCACTATTTGGTCTGACAGCAATTTCTACTACATTTGTATCTGATGCCGATGAAAAAACGGATGAAATACAAACACTGAATAATTATGATTTTTCGTCGTCTCTAAATTCTAGTTATTCACTGTCTTCCTATGGCCGGAATTGGAGTAGTATTTATTTTGCTGCGTCATCATCTAAACATTTTCGAAACACCATTTCCCGGTGACAATACGGCCTACACTTACGGGATGAATGAAGCGCAGCTGTGCCGCGCGCGGGTCTAAATAATGAATGGCCGGGGTGGGGGCGGTCGATGGCGCGGCGCGACGCGGCCGCCAGAAATCATGCTGCTGCGCGCGCGACGGGCGGCGCTCCCCTGGGCCGCGGCAGGACGCCCGGCCGGGGGCGGGGCGCGGGGGGGACGAAAAGGGCACGTCTGGAGGGAGGCAGGTGAGTGACGTCCTCAGGGTACAGGACGTTCACACACACGCACTTTCTATCTACGAGATTATTCACACTTTAACTATCATTGTACAAAAGTTACACATTTCCCAAGCACCTCTTTAGGCGAATGACGGAGCTATACCCTAACAAACGGGCCACGGATCGTGATCTTTCCTTCCTCTCCTTGTCCTATACTCTCCCATACGCACACACTTACGCTAACATGACTCACTACCACACATGCCGGGCCGATCAGGGCTTGAACTTGTCCCGGATCGGACTGGTCCCGCTGGTGGGAGGTACCTGGTTGGGAAAACCTGTTAACCCACGGTAAGTCGGCGCCGATTCTGGCAATCCGTCACCCCGAGCAAAGCATACTACATTGCGGGACTCATAACCATATGCCCGGAATCACAATCCATAAATGTATCATCCGGTAACCGTTGGAGCGCGTGAGCGAGCGGCCTGAGTGAACCCACTCGAGTACTTCAGCGTGCGATCGCCGCGCCGCGCCTGCCCAGCGAGTTTCGCGGCCAGAGCAACCTCCATCGCCCCGCGTGGGTGGAGAAATTGGGCGCTCGCGCGGAGATCTCTACGCGACGCGGCATGTTCCGCTCGCTTTGATATCGGAGGATCACGTGACAGCGTGCGATCCCCGCCTTTGGTTCGCTACCGTAACGTTCCCCGCCGTGCACCCGTCTATGCAGCCAGCTCTTGCATACCCTTTGAAAAGTTGGGTAGGAGCCCCTGAGTCTCGGCGGCGCGCGTGTCCTCTGCGCTCGCTGGTGCTTCTGGCGTCCCTTGCCGCCACCCACCCGTTCAGGGTCTCCGGCGGCCGCGCCCTAGGCCACGACGCTACAGGTATATCCTGAATTTTTGTATCCTTGATGCTGAAAATATCGAATGACGGCAAAACAATCTGTCTGTCTGTCGATCCGTCTATTCGCCGTCTGTTCGTCGTCCGTCCGTCCGTCTGCGAACAATGCAGCAGCTAATCCGTTCAGCCAATGTTCTCCAAAATTTATATTTCTTAATCGATTCGCTGATATCGTAGCCCCTTGAATTTAAAATCCTTATTTTAAATTTGGGTGGTTCTTTACATGAAGCAACTGGAAATTTTCAAAATTGTCAAAAATGGCTCCATAATTTTGATTGAATTTTGTTGTTGGATAGTGTGAAGGACTTTTGAGAGGATGTGTAGGTCTATGTTAGTTAAAAACCATATTTTCGAACATTGCAAAACTTCAAACTTTTTCGAGTCTTCCTGCACTAGAATATTAAAGACAGATTTCCCTAATGAAATCTGTTCCTAAAGATAGATTTTGAAATAAGGTCATGTACAATTTTCGAAAATTTGAGTACTTGTCATGTAATTTTACGTGAAAACCTGGCGAGAAAATACGTGCTGTTGGAACACCACTACTTTCTGTGATGAGACCAATCACGTTAGCCGTACCATGGGTAGAACTTACACGCATCCGTTTTGGACATAGC
>CAXIVR010000334.1:0-10204 GCA_964035755.1 Teleogryllus oceanicus | reverse complement strand
TCCCCCGTTTAATAGTAAAAATAATCAAAACTACTGTCGTTACTAAAATTCGATTGTAATTAAAATTTTGAATGGGGACTCTTCTATTTAAAGCAATTTTTCGTAAATTCAGCAAAAATGAGCAAACTCTGGGTCAAAACTTCGAAAAAGAGGCGATTCCTGTCTATTCGCTATGGACATTTCAGCCTCTGTAGGGCTTTAGTTTACGAGATACAGCCATTTAATGATTTCAATTTGTTTACATAGTAAAAATAATCAAAACTACCGTCGTTACAAAAATACGATTGTAATTAAAATTTTGAAAGAGAACTCTTTCTATTTAAAGCATTTTTTCGTAAATTCAGCAAAAATTGAGAAAGTCCTAGGTCAAAACTTCTGAAAAAGAGGCGATTCCCTCATTTACTATGGAAATTTCAGCCTCGTAGGGCTTATAGTTTACGAGATACAGCCATTTAAAGATTTCAATTCGTTTACATAGTAAAAATAATCATAACTACTGTCGTTACTAAAAATACGATTGTAATTAAAATTTTGAAGGAGAACTCTTCTATTTCAAGCATTTTTTCGTAAATTCAGCCAAAAATGAGGAAATCCTAGGTCAAAACTTCAAAAAAAGAGGCGATTCCTGTCTATTCACTATGGAAATTTCAGCCTCGTAGGGCTTGTAGTTTAGAGATACAGCCATTTAAAGATTTCAATTTCTGTTTACATAGTAAAAATAATCAAAACTACTCGTCGTTACAAAAAATACGATTGTAATTAAAATTTTGAAAGAGAACTCTTCTATTTAAAGCATTTTTTCGTAAATTCAGCAGAAAATGAGAAAATCCTAGATCAAAACTTCAAAAAAAGAGGCGATTCCCGTCTATTCAGTAGGGAAATATTAGCATCGTAGGGCTTATAGTTTACGAGATACAGCCATTTAAAGATTTCAATTTCGTTTACATAGTAAAAAATAATCAAAATTACCGTCGTTACTAAAAATACGATTGTAATTAAAATTTTGAATGAGAACTCTTCTATTTGAAGCAATTTTTCGTAAATTCAGCAAAAATGAAAAATCCTAGGTCAAAACTTCGAAAAAGAGGCGAAAAAGAGGAAAACAAATATCAAAACTACTGTCGTTACTAAAAATACGATTGTATTTAAAATTTTGAATGAGAACTCTTCTACCTGAAGCAATTTTTCGTAAATTCAGCAAAAATGAGAAAATCCTAGGTCAAAACTTCGAAAAAGAGGCGATTCCTGTCTATTTACTATGGAAATTTCTGCCTGTAGGCTTTATAATTTACGAGATACAGCCATTTAAAGATTTCAATTTCTGTTTATATAGGAAAAATAATCAAAACTACTGTCGTTACTAAAAATACGATTGTAATTAAAATTTTGAATGAGAACTCTTCTATTTAAAGCATTTTTGTAAATTCAGCAAAAATGAGAAAATCCTAGGTCAAAACATCGAAAAAAGAGGCGATTTCCCTGTATTCACTATGGAAATTTCAGCTTCGTAGAGCTTATAGTTTACGAGATACAGCCATTTAAAGATTTCAATTGTTTACGTAGTAAAAATAATAAAAATCCCTGTCGTTACTAAAAATACGATTGTAATTTAAATTTTGAATAAGAACTTTTATTTAAAGCATTTTTTCGTAAATTCAGCAAAAAATGAGAAAATCCTAGGTCAAAACTTCGAAAAAAGAGGCGATTCCCGTCTAATTACTATGGAAATTTCAGCCTCGTAGGGCTTATAGATTACGAGATACAGCCATTTAAAGATTTCAATTTCGTTTACATAGTAAAAAAATATTAAAACTACCGTCGTTACTAAAAATACGATTGTAATTAAAATTTTGAATGAGAACTCTTCTATTTAAAGCATTTTTTCGCAATATCAGCAAAAAATGAGAAATTCGTAGGTCAAAACGTCGAAAAAGGAGGCGATTCCCGACAATTCACAATGGAAATGTGCCACTAGTATTTATAGTTTACATGATACACTCAATTAAAAAAATTTCACTCTGTTTACTAGGAAAAAGAATTAAAACTACTGCTGTTACTAAAAATACGTTTGTAATGAAATTTTGAATGAAAACTCTTTCATTTAAAGCATTTTTTCGTAAATTCAGCAAAAATGAGAAAAATCCTAGGTCAAAATTTCGAAAAAGAGGCAATTTCGTCTATTCAAGCAGGACATTTCTCTAGCCTCGTAGGGCTTTGTAGTTTACGAGATACAGCCATTTAAAGATTTCAATTTGTTATATAGTAAAAATAATCAAAATCTACTGTCGTTATAAAAATACGATTGTAATTAAAATTCCTTTGAAAGAGAACTCTTCATTTAAAGCATTTTTTCGTAATTTCAGCAAAAATTGAGAAAGTCCTAGGTCAAAATCTCGGAAAAAAGAGGCGATTCCTCTTATTTACTACATATGGAAATTTCAGCCTCGTAGGGCTTATAGTTTACGAGACATGTTTACTTAAAGATTTCACTCTCGTGGTTTACATAGTAAAAAATAATCATAACTACTGTCGTTACTAAAAATACGATTGTAATTAAAATTTTGAAGGAGAACTCTTCTATTTCAAGCATTTTTTCGTAAATTCAGCCAAAAATGAGGAAATCCTAGGTCAAAACTTCAAAAAGAGGCGATTCCTGTCTATTCACTATGGAAATTTCTAGCCTCGTAGGGCTTGTAGTTTAAGAGATACAGCCATTTAAAGATTTCAATTTCGTTTACATAGTAAAAATAATCAAAACTACTGTCGTTACAAAAATACGATTGTAATTAAAATTTTGAAAGAGAACTCTTTCTATTTAAAGCATTTTTTCGTAAATTCAGCAGAAATGAGAAAATCCTAGATCAAAACTTCGAAAAAAGAGGCGATTCCCGTCTATTCAGTAGGGAAATATTAGCTTCGTAGGGCTTATAGTTTACGAGATACAGCCATTTAAAGATTTCAATTTCGTTTACATAGTAAAAAATAATCAAAATTACCGTCGTTACTAAAAATACGATTGTAATTAAAATTTTGAATGAGAACTCTTCTATTTGAAGCAATTTTTCGTAAATTCAGCAAAAATGAAAAACCGGTCAAAAAAAAAAAAAAAAACTTCGAAAAAGAGGCGAAAAAGAGGAAACAAATATCAAAACTAACACTACTTAAAAATACGATTGTATTTAAAATTTTGAATGAGAACTCTTTCTACCTGAAGCAATTTTTCGTAAATTCAGCAAAATGAGAAAATCCTCGAGGTCAAAACTGAAAAAAGAGGCGATTCGTTCATTTTACTATGGAAATTTCGCCTCGTAGGCCTTATAATTTACGAGATACAGCCATATTTAAAGATTTCACCTGTTTACATAGGAAAAATAATCAAAACTACTGTCAGTTACTAAAAATACGATTGTAATTAAAAATTTTGAATGAGAACTCTTCTATTTAAAGCATTTTTGTAAATTCAGCAAAAATGAGAAAATCCTAGGTCAAAACATCGAAAAGAGGCGATTTCCTGTATTCACTATGGAAATTTCATAGCTTGTAGAGCTTATAGTTTACGAGATACAGCCATTTAAAGATTTCACTTTCTGTTTACGAGTAAAATAATAAAAATACCGTCGTTACTAAAAATACGATTGTAATTTAAATTTTGAATAAGAACTCTTCTATTTAAAGCATTTTTTCGTAAATTCAGCAAAAAATGAGAAAATCCTAGGTCAAAACTTCGAAAAAAGAGGCGATTCCCGTCTAATTACTATGGAAATTCTGTGCCTTCGTAGGCTTATAGATTACGAGATACAGCCATTTAAAAGATTTCAATTCCCGTTTACATAGTAAAAAATATTAAAACTACCGTCGTTACTAAAAATAATGATTGTAATTAAAATTTGAATGAGAACTTTCTATTTAAAGCATTTTTTCGCAATATCAGCAAAAATGAGAAAATCGTAGGTCAAAACGTCGAAAAAGAGTATGATTCCGACAATTCATTAATGGAAATTTCTGCAGCCACGTAGGGCTTATAGTTTACGAGATACACTCAATTGCACTTCAATTTCGTTTACATAGAAAAAATAATTAAAACTCCCGTTGTTACTAAAAATCCGTTTGTAATTAAAATTTTGAATGAAACTTTTTCTATTTAAAGCATTTTTCCGTAAATTCAGCAAAATGAGAAAATCCTAGGTCAAAACTTGGAAAAATATGGCGATTCCCGTCTATTCACTATGGAAATTTCAGCCTCGTAGGGCTTATAGTTTACGAAATACAGCCATTTAAAAATTTAAATTTCGTTAACATAATAAAATAAATATCAAAACTACCGTCGTTACTAAAAATACGATTGAAATTAAAAATTTGAATGAGAACTCTTTCATCTAGCTAATTTTTCGTAAATTCAGCAAAAATGAGAAAATCTCAGTCAAAACTTCGAAAAAGAGGCGATTCCCGTCTATTTACTATGGAAATTTCTGCCTCAGGCCTTATAATTTACGTATAGATACAGCCATTTAAAGATTTCTAATTCCTGTTTACATAGGAAAAATAATCAAAACTACTGTCGTTACTAAAAATACGATTAATTAAAATTTTGAATGAGAACTCTTCTGATTAAAGCATTTTTTTGTAAATTCAGCAAAAAATGAGAAAATCCAGTCAGATCGAAAAAGAGGCGATTTCCTGTATTCACTATGGAAATTTCAGCTTCGTAGAGCTTATAGTTTACGAGATACAGCCATTTAAAGATTTCAATTTCGTTTACGTAGTAAAAAATAATAAAAAATACCGTCGTTACTAAAAATACGATTGTAATTTAAATTTTGAATAAGAACTCTTCTATTTAAAGCATTTTTCGTAAATTCAGCAAAAAGAGAAAATCCTAGGTCAAAACTGGAAAAAAGAGGCGATTCCCGTCTAATTACTGCGGAAATTTCAGCCTCGTAGGGCTTATAGATTACGAGATACAGCCATTTAAAGATTTCAATTTCGTTTACATAGTAAAAAAATATTAAAACTACCGTCGTTACTAAAAATAGGATTGTAATTAAAATTTTGAATGGGAACTCTTCTATTTAAAGCATTTTTTCGTAAATTCAGCAAAAAATGAAAAAATCCTTGGTCAAAAAGTCGAAAAAAGAGGCGAATCCTGCTTATTCACTATGGAAATTTCAGCTTCGTAGGGCTTATAGTTTAGGAGATACAGCCATTTAAAGATTTCAATTTCGTTTACATAGTAAAAAAATATCAAAACTACCGTCGTTACTAAAAATAGGATTGTAATAAAAATTTTGAATGAGAACTCTTCTATTTAAAACATTTTTCGTAAATTCAGCAAAAAACGAGAAAATTCTAGGTTAAAACTTAGAAAAAAGTGGCGATTCCCGTCTATTCACTATGAAAATTTCTGCCTAGTAGGCCTTATAATTTACGAGATACAGCCATTTAAAAATTTCAATTTTGTTTACATAGGAAAAATAATCAAAACTACTCGTCGTTACTAAAAATACGATTGTAATTAAAATTTTGAATGAGAACTCTTCCATTTAAAGCATTTTTCGTAAATTCAGCAAAAATGAGAAAATCTAGGTCAAAACATCGAAAAAAGAGGCGATTTCCGTCTATTCACAATGGAAATTTCAGCCTCGTAGGGTTTATAGATTACGAGATACAGCCATTTAAAGATTTCAATTTCGTTTACATAGTAAAAAATAATAAAACTACCGTCGTTTAAATATACGATTATAATTAAAATTTTTAATGAGAATTCTTCTATTTGAAGCAATTTTTCGTAAATTCAGCAAAAATGAGAAAATCAGGTCAAAACTTGAAAAAGAGGCGATTCCTGTCTATTCACTATGGAAATTTCAATTGTAGGTCTATAGATTACGAGATACAGCCATTTAAAAAATTTCAACTTGCTTACATAGTAAAATAATAAAAAACTGTCGTTACTAAAAAAATAGGATTGTAATTGAAATTTTTAATGAGAACTCTTCTATTTAAAGCATTTTTTCGTAAATTCAGCAAAAAATGAAAATCCTAGGTCAAACATCGAAAAACAGGCGTTTTTTCTTCTATTAACAATGGAAATTTAGCCTTGAAGGCTTATAGATTACAAGATACAGCCATTTAAAGATTTCAATTCTGCTTACATAGTAAAAAATAATAAAAATAATTAATCGTTACTAAAAATACGGTTGTAATTAAAATTTTGTATGAGAACTCTTCTATTTGAAGCAATTTTTCGTAAATTCAGCAAAAAATGAGAAAATCCTAGACCAAAACTTCGAAAAAAGAGGCGATTCCCGTCTATTCACTATGAAAATTTCCAGCCTCGTAAGGCTTAGGATTACGAGATACAGCCATTTAAATATTTTAACTTCGTTTACATAGTAAAATAATCAAACTACCGTCAAGCGCTAAAAATACGATTGTAATTAAAATTTTGAATGAGAACTCTTCTATTTAAGGCATTTTTTCAAATTCAGCAAAATGAGAAAATCCTGTGGTCTAAAACTTCAAAAAAGGCATTCCTGTCTACGACTATGGAAATTTGTGCCTCAGGTATTTATAGATTACGATACAGCCATTTAAATATTCCAATTTCTGTTTACATAGCAAAAATAATCTAAACTACCCGTCGTTACTAAAAATACGATTGTAATTAAAATTTTGAATGAGAACTCTTCTATTTAAGGCATTTTTTCGTAAATTCAGCAAAAACTGAGAAAATCCTAGGTTCAAACTAAAAAAAGAGGTGATTCCTGTCTATTCGTTATGGAAATTTCAGCCTAGAGACGCTTATAGATTACGAGAATTAGCCATTTAAAGATTTCAATTTCGTATACATAGGAAAAAATAATCAAAACTACTCGTCGTTACTAAGTTAAAATACGATTGTAATTTAAAATTTTGAATGAGAACTCTTCCATTTAAAGCATTTTTCGTAAATTCAGCAAAAATGAGAAAATCTGGCGTCAAATGATCGAAAAATATGGCATTTCCGTCTTTTCACAATGGAAATTTCAGCCTCGTAGGGTTTATAGATTACGAGATACAGCCATTTAAAGATTTCAATTTCGTATACATAGGAAAAAATAATCAAACTACCGTCGTTACTAAAAATACGATTGTAATTAAATTTTTAATGGGAACACTTCTATTTAAAGCGTTTTTTCGTAAATTCAGCAAAAAATGAGAAAATCCTAGGTCAAAACTTCGAAACAAAAGGCGATTCCCGTTTATTCACTATGGAAATTTCAGCTTCGTACGGCTTATAGTTCACGAGATACAGCCATTTAAAAATTTCAATTTCGTTTACATAGTAAAAATATATCAAAATCACTGTCATGTTACTAAAAAATAGATTAAATAAAAATTTTGAATGAGAACTCTCTCTTTAAAGCATTTTTTTTCGTAAATTCAGCAAAAATGAGAAAACCCAGGTCGAACTAAAAAAGAGGTGATTCCTGTCTATTCACTATGGAAATTTCAGCCTCGTAGGGCTTGTAGATTACGAGATACAGCCATTTAAATATTTCCACTCCGTTTACATAGGAAAAAATAATCAAAACTACTGTCGTTACTAAAAATACGATTGTAATTAAAATTTTGAATGAGAACTCTTCTATTGAAGCGTTTTTTCGTAAATTCAGCAAAAAATGAGAAAATCCTAGGTCAAAACTTCCAAAAAAAGAGGCGATTCCCGTCTATTTACTATGGAAAATTTAGCCTCGTAGGGCTTATATATTACGAGATACAGCTATTTAAAAATTTCCAATTACGGTTACATAGTAAACAAATATCAAACTAACGTCGTTACTAAAAATACGATTGTAATTAAAATTTTGAATGAGAACTCTTCTATTTGAAGCAATTTTTCGTAAATTAAGCAAAAAATGAGAAAATCCTAGGTTAAAACTTCGAAAAAAGAGGCGATTCCCGTCTATTCACTATGTAAGTTTCTGCTTCGTAGGCCTTATAATTTATGAGATACAGCCATTTAAAGATTTCAATTTTGTTTACATAGAGAAAAATAATCAAACTACTGTCGTTACTAAAAATACGATTGTAATTTTAAAATTTGAATGAGAACTCTTCAACTTGAAGCAATTTTTCGTAAATTCAGCAAAATGAAAATTCCTAGGTCAAACATCGAAAAAGAGGCGATTTCCGTTCATTTACAATGGAAATTTCAGCTTGTAGGGCTTATAGATTACGAGATACAGCCGTTTAAAGATTTCAATTTCGTTTTAGCATAGTAAAAATAATAAAAAATAATTGTCGTTACTAAAAATAAGTTTGTAATGAAAAATTTTGAATAGAACTCTTCTAGCGGAAGCAATTTTTTCGTAAATTCAGCAAAAATGAGAAAATCCTAGGTCAAAACATCGTAAAAACAGGCGTTTTTCTTCTATTAACAATGGAAATTTCAGCCTTGTAGGCCTCATAGATTACGAGATACAGCCATTTAAAGATTTCAGTTTCTTTTACATAGTAATCAAATATCAAAACTACTGTCGTTACTAAAAATACGATTGTAATTACAATTTGAATGAGAACTTCTTCTATTTGAAGCAATTTTCGAAATTCAGGAAAAATGAGAAAATCCTAGGTCAAAACTTCGAAATAAGAGGCGATTCCTGTCTATTCACTATGGAAATTTCAGCCTCGTAGCTAGATTACGAGATGTCATTTAAATATTCCAATCTGTTTACATAGTAAAAATATTCAAACTACGTCGTTACTAAAAATACGATTGTAATTAAAATTTTGAATGAGAACTTTCTCTTAAGGCATTTTTTCGTAAATTCAGCAAAAATGAGAAAACCTAGGTCTATACTTCGAAAGAAGAGGCGATTCCCGTCTATTCACTATGGAAATTTGCCTCGTAGGGCTTATAAATTAGAGAATCAGCCATTTAAAGATTTCAATTTCTGCTTATAGAAAAATATTCAAAACTACTGTCGTTACTAAAAATACGATTGTAATTAAAATTTTGAATGAGAACTCTTCTATTTAAGGCATTTTTTCGTAAATTCAGCAAAATTGAGAAAATCCTAGGTCAAAATGAAAAAAGAGGCGATTCCTTCTATTCACTATGGAAATTTCTGCCTGTAGGGCTTATAGTTTACAGATACAGCCATTTAAAGATTTCAATTTCTTTACATAGTAAAAATAAACAAAACTACTGTCGTTACTAAAAATACGATTGTAAATAAAATTTTGATTGAGAACTCTTCTTTGAAGCAATTTTTCGTAAATTCACCAAAAATGAGAAAATCCTAAGTCAAAACTTCTGAAAAAGAGGCGATTCTCGTCTTTTCACTATGGAAATTTCAGCCTCGTAGGGCTTATAGATTAGATATACAGCCATTTAAATATTTCCAATTTCGTTTATATAGTAAAAATAATCAAAACTACTGTCGTTACTAAAAATACGATTGTAATTAAAATTTTGAATGGGAACTCTTCTATTTAAAGCATTTTTTCGTAAATTCAGCAAAAAATGAGAAAATCCTAGGTCAAAACTTTGAAATAAGAGGCGATTCCCGTCTATTCACTATGAAAATTTCAGCCTCGTAGGCTCATAGATTACGAGATACAGCCATTTAAAGATTTCAGTTTCTTTTACATAGTAAACAAATATCAAAACTACCGTCGTTACTAAAAATACGATTGTAATTAAAATTTTGAATGAGAACTCTTCTATTTCAAGCATTTTTTCGTAAATTCAGCAAAAAATGAGAAAATCCTAGGTCAAAACATTGAAAAAAGAGGCGATTTCCGTCTATTTACAATGGAAATTACAGCCTCGTAGGGCTTAAGCCATTTAAAGATTTCAATTTCGTTTACATAGTAAAAAATAATCAAAACTACCGTCGTTGCTAAATATACGATTGTAATAAAAATTTGAATGAGAACTCTTCTATTTGAAGCAATTTTTCGTAAATTCAGCAAAAAATTAGAAAATCCTAGGTCAAAACTTCGAAAAAAGAGGCGATTCCCGTCTATTCACTATGGAAATTTCAGCCTCGTAGGGCTATAGATTACGAGATACAGCCATTTAAAGATTTCAGTTTATTTTACATAGTAATCAAATATCAAAACTACCGTCGTTATTTAAAAATCCGATTGTAATTACAATTTTGAATGAGAACTTTATTAAGCAATTTTCGTAAATTAGGAAAAAATGAAAAAAAGGAAA
>CAXIVR010000332.1:0-11372 GCA_964035755.1 Teleogryllus oceanicus | reverse complement strand
TTGCTTTTAACAAACATGGGATGTTTTCACCTTGTACCTGTTAATAATTTAAATGAAATTTACAATAAAAATAGATTTATATATAAACATATTAAATTTTTTTTGGATAATATATTATAGATAGAAAATGAAAATTTGCAACTATATTTTAAGGAGTTACACATCCCGATTCAATTCTGGAGCCACTCTCTTCTTATCACGTTTCTGTCTTCTACATCTTGAATATCATTATTCTCAAGTCTGTCTTGTTTATCTTCCTCAATTACTGTGCCTTTATCTGGCTGGATTTTGTTCTGCGTTGTTATAACTCTGTAGAAATGTTTTACCCTGCAGCTATTAATAATTTAAATGCAATTTTTAAATTAAAAAATGATTTATATATAAACATCATAATTCATTTGAGTAACTTATTACAAAATTTGAAATCTGCAACAATATTTCAGGAATTACATTACAATTCAATTCTGGAAACATTTTCTTTTTTATCATTGATACATCTTCATCAATAACTTTTTTTATCTCCGGGATTTTGTTCTGCTTGCTGTAAAATTTTATTTTACCATAATGTATTGATATGAGAAAATAAAATCATCGATTCGAATATTAAATTTTGGCAATAAACGATTTTAAATCGTTAAAATCTTGCTCACTGAGGCGCTTGATGGAGGTATTCATAACAAACTTATCTCTTACACATGTCCACAGACAAATTGTGGAACAATGCTTCACCAATTTATCTCCAGATCATGTTCCGATGAGCATTCAAATCTTCCCCCAAATTTCTTCAGCGGAACGCTTCACATCTCGTCGATCGATTTTGACTCTAACAAGAATTTTGGGACGTGCTGTCATCATTGTATATTCGACATTATCATAATGTTAGAAAATTAATATATTAAATTTAAATTGAAAAAAAGGAAACAAAATCTTTTCGTACAATTTGTGTTTTCTTTGAAAAAAATTTCAAAGATAGATAATAAATGTAAATGTTTAAGAATTAAATATCTTAATAACTAAAGAAATGTGTAAACATTCACATGTATTCTAATTTATAAAGTAATAAAAATGTTTAAAATATTTTTTAAAATTTGTTCGAAAGTGTATATTTTGAATTATATTCAGATAATTTTATTATCTACAGTATCATTATATAATTTAAAATACTTGTTTTTGGGGAGAAAGTGTTCCCCTTTCGTGAAGGATTTCATCCATTTGCGAGTTTCCAGATTTAATGAATTATCAATTAATAACTTTTTTAATTATTTTCGATTTTGTAAGCCGTCTCTTCTCCATTAGACTTTCTGCCTTGATAAACGCTTCGACATACGAGTAAAATCAGTTTCAGCACTTTCCTGCTTCATCAAAATTTGAGCTGACGATTAATTTTCCAATAGCAGCAACGTACAATGTTTTTTCTTGCTTATGCGCAGTTTTCAGAAATTGCAGTACATCTTAACAATATGCGCTACATCAATGCGAATGGTCTCTGGCAATGTACCGCTTGCAGAATCTGAATAATCCATAACGACTTACAGATGTAAATGCATTTGTTACTGCATTGAGCAAGGCTTTGGGAAAAATCTGTTTACTTCCCCGGTGGAGGAGCTCAAGCAATCCACTCTTCCAACCAAATTCAATTTGGGCGTAGTGTGATTGTGGTTGTATTCTTTGTTCGCCCGTTCTTTTCACGCATTCATATATAAATAAAAGTGATAATTTGTTCGAGCACGTTTGCACATTTTCGCAGTTACCAGTAGCATCGATTGCAATGCAACCTTGTGGATGTTTGGGAAAATACGCCGATAGATATTTAGTTGACTGCTGTCCAATAATGGACAAAAAAAGGCGATAGACCAATACAGTGGATGGAGCCTCTTAATTGTTGTTCCTTTACAATTCCAGAATCTCACTGGGGCTTTGTCGGGTGATTCTTTCCTTGCGTACTGCTCTTTGGGAATTTAAACACAGAAGTTCAAACAGAATCGCAGGCTCTTGGTTATTTTCCCAGTTTTATGTTTTTTCGGCTTGAACTCATATACAGTGGCATATTTATCTGCATCATAACACAATATTATTATTAAAGAGAGAAATAAATTAATATTTTTTCTACTGAATTAGTATATTTTTAAAATTTTATTTTAAAAAAGGTTTGGAACTTCTAACATTAAAGGATATGTACCAAATTTTTGGGAGGTTAAAAATAGTAAAACTGCGTAAATTGGAAATCTTTTAACCATTTCAGTCACCGGAATGAAAGGCCCCTGGGAAAAGAATCCCCAACTGTTTTTGAAACCCTTTGGTTTCCATTAAATTCTCCCTTTTGTTTTCAAAAAATCTCAAATTTGATTTAAAAATATTTGTTATTTTATATTTTGGACCCCAGTCAATTTTTTTGATTCTGGGAAAACTTAGCGGTTTTCATTTAAAAGAAAAATTAAAAGAAAATTTTATCATGCCCTTTAAAAACCAATTTGTAAATGTAAAAATATTTTAATTAAAATTTTAAAAGTATTATTTTAATTAATTAATATGTAAATTGGGTATTTTTGGGAATGACAAAAATTATTTGGGTTTGATAGTTTGGGTCTTTAATGAAAGATTTTTTTCCTTTGTTGATTTTTTATTTATTTTTTTAATTTATAAAAAAATTTTCTGTTTAATGATTAAAATTTTTAAAATTGTTAGAAACAAAATTGGGGATAAACAAAAAATAATTTTTTAAAACTAAACATATATACAGAAAAAAATTTAAATTTTAAAAAATGTTCAAATTTTTTAAATTTCCTAAAATTGTTTTTTTTAAAATTTCAAATTTAAAAAATTCAAAAATTGAAAATATCAAAAAACCCCATGTAAAATGTTTTGTTGCAAAAAACCCAAAGAACCCCCAAAATAATTTTAAATTTAAAAAGTCTGGTTTAATTTTTTCGATTTTCCAGCATCCAATAATTTTTTTAAAGGTCGGAACCCCCCCTTTCTAGCTATTTATACATCTATAAATGGGGCCCTATTAATCAAGCCCCCTTTGGGGCCGCCCCCAATTTTAGGTTCCTCCTCCTTATTTTTTATTATTCTTTTTGGCCCTGTCTAGCCCTTCTTAAAAAAAAACCAAAAACCATTACCCCTTGGGGTTGTCAATGATAACCTTTCCCCCTTTTCTACCAAAATTCCCCCTCTCTCCCACTTTTCCACTCACCGGGGGCTTTAGGGGGTCTGTCAGACGGAGTGGTCCCGGCTCACGGGACCCATTTCAATACTGAAAGGGAGGGGAAAAAAATTTACCAATAAACCCCCCCAAATGGCAAACAAGTTTATTAAATTTGCTCTTAACAAGTTTTTTCTTTTTCCCCTTTTTAGTGCCAAGGGAAAAAAGGGGATTGGGCACACATCAATAAAAATAAATCAAAACAAAAAAATAAACCACTTCTCCCCCCAAAAAACAATACATAGATATAAAAATTTTTTTCTTTCGTTCAACAAACTTTACAAACAAAAAAAAAAAAAAAAATTTCACGATACAAAACCCCCAGAATGAATTCTGTCAGATTTTTTTTAAAAATCTCCCAAATTTAAGGTTTCTTCGACAGAGCTTTCCCACCAAAAAACAAAGGGTAAAAATGTTAAACACATTTTGCCCCCGCGATGAATCGGTCGGGAGGTGATTCCCACGCCCCACCCCTTTCCGTTTTTTCCATCATATGGGGAACCCCAACGACCAAAGTTGCCCTTTTGGCTGTTTGTGGGGAGTTCATTGCCATCTTTTTTTAAACCCCCAAATTGTTAAATTACGGGAGTTCCGAACAAATTTCGCGCTTTTATTTTTAACGGGGTTGCCACCTTTAAAACTTCGAAACCCCCGCCGCTTCAAGCCCAAAAAGGGCGTTAATTTTAAAATATTTCCCAAAAATTTCCCTTTTTTTTTAAAAAAATCTTTTTCCCAAAGACGCACCCCGTACTTAAATATTTGGTTACCCCATCGGATGATGCCTGTTTTTTCCCCATTTTAAAAAAAATTTTTTGAATCCCAAAAGGAACATACATCCATTTCACTAAACCGATACATTCGAGAATCTTGTTAAACCCTAGATTTTACCCTTGTTTGGCATTTTTCCGATCCTGATAACCGATCGGTTTTTTGGTTCTTTAAAATTTTAATTTTTTTTTCCCAAAAATTTTTTCCTTTTGGTTTGAAAAAATTTCCCCCAACCAAAATTTGTTTTCTTTTTTTTTTTTAAAAAATTTTTTTTCCCCTGTTTTCCGTTTTGACGTAAAAGGGAACGACCATTTGTTCGCAATCCTTTTCTTGCGAAAAAAACCTGTGTTTTTAAAATTTATATTCCCGAAAAATTTTAAATAAAATTTACCTGTTTAATTTTCTTTTTTTAACCCCCCAAAGTTTTAATTTTGATAGACGCTTTTAAAAGGGGCTGAAAACTTTTATTTTTCATCGCTCCAAAAAGGGATTTCCATTAATTTTTTTCCCAATAAAAACATGAAAATAAAACTTCCCTTTATTGCCTGACGCTTTTAAATTGGGATAACTTTAAAATTTTTAAATCATACCGGATCTAATGTTTTTTCCCAAACTGCACAAGATGGGGTTGTTTTCTTTTTTATCGGTTTTTTTTTTTTTTTTATGGCTTTTTCAAATTTTTTTAAACCCTTTTTCATGCAAAAAACCTTGGGGATCGTAATTTAAAACCTTCGAAGATTTTGGGGTTTGAGAGAAAATTTCAAAGCAGGCTTGTTTTTGCCCTTTTCATTGTGCTCACAAATTTTTGGCCCTTTGACTTAATTTAAGTTCGAAAATGCCGGGTGGAGATACAAAAACACAATTGGGTCGCGAGGAGAACCTCACTTTTTATTAGATCAAAAGGCTCGTACTGTTTCCCACTGCACTTTTTACGGGCCCCTGCAACCACTTCAAAACAAAACCCTTTTTTTTAAAAGATAAACTTAAAACTATTTATCTAAAAATTTCGAAATTTTTTATAAAAAAAAATTAAATTAATATTTTAAAAAAACATTTGGCAAAAATAAAAATAAAATTTCCATTTTTTCCCTCTGAATAACGACACTTTCTCTTTGAAAAAACCCGGCCCCCGGGTTTAAGGAATACATTTTAACCCCTTTTTCCCGCCCATTTTTAACAAAACAGATTATTGTTCAAATTTTCATTTTGTAGGGCCCGTCATAGAGGGGAAAAACTTCCGGAAACTTTCCGGGTCGGGGGGTTATACGAATCAAACTAAAACTTGTCCCCTACACTAAATTTTCCCCTGATAGAAATGCCCCCGACCCCTTTCCACCCTTTGGCTGTTTTCCCTTCAATTGGTCGAAACCCCTATTTTGGTTTTTGGGCAGTCCCCTTGGTAACCAAAACCCGGGGGAAAATCTTCAATGCGTCAAACGCCCTTTAATTTTTCACCCCAAAAATGTACCCCCCACGGCGTCGAAGGGGTGCTGGAGTGTGGTAAGGTTAGAACCTTTTCAAAAGGGTACCGCCTAAACCCATGTTTGGGGTTTTAGCCACATACACGCGGAAAAAACCCGCGAAACCCCTCAAATTTGAAATTATATAATTGACTGTTGTTTGACTTCATCTGCCAGTCCCCGGGATAAAAAATCGAGCCTTGAAGATAGTAGCCCCGCCCAACTTCATCACCATCTCTTTATCGTGGTGGCCGTCCTAATAGTAACGGGTTTAAATTTTTCCCGACCAGGAGATGCGAATGCCCTTTTCCTTTTCCCGCCCTTGGACGACATACGGGGAAATTGGGGCCTCATTACCCCTTTTTCCATTTCCCCTACCCTTCCCACCGTTCTACGTACATTTGCGGTTGATATTGCCCCAGAAAACGGTGTAGTGTCCGACCCAAAAAAAACCCCAGCCCCCCGGCTCGGGAGATTCTCCAAAAATTTCTAACCGAACAGTTGTCGCCCCCTGCGGGGCCCCCCAAGTCCGATTTCCTTCCGGGCCCTATCCACATTTGGGGACCCCCATAAGGGCCAGCATCCACCCCCGGGACCGGGGCCTCATCGTTCAGCGACCACGGGCCCCCTTCCAAAAACCTCCGATCGTAGCGTCATTTTCCTAGCACCGCCGACGAGGTTTGGTAAGCCCCCAACGTCCATCCCAACGATGACGCCCCGGATCAGCCCCGGAAACACTCCCGCTCCCCCCAATGGTCCCCCCTCCGACATCAATCTCTAACCAGATTTTTTTCCCCGGTGGTATTCCCCCTTTGGTTTGCCATCATGATTTGTTTTTCCGTCTAATTCAACTAAATACGCCCTTCCCAATTTTTACGGGAACCCCTTCCGACACTGCATCACACTACTGCCTGAGTCTACCAGCGTTTCGTACTTCTCCCCGAAAGGCTAAAATTCCCAATAAAGATTGGCTGGGTTTCCCCTTCACTTACTTTTTCCCCGGGAGAAACCATCCCTTAAAACCAGATCGTTAAAAAGCATCATGTCAGGTCTCGCTATCCTCCTCGTTTTTAATTGTTCGTCCCAAACGTTTTAGCCTTCCTGTTTCCTTTTTTCTTCTCCCACCCATCTGTTGCGCCTGTTTCACCATTCCACTTTTTTTCTTCGCACCTTTCCCGTTAAACCCCGAATGTTGCCAACCCTTTTTGGGCCCTTTTTTTTTGGCCTGTCCATTACGCGATTGTGTTTCCTACTGTTTTATCATCCCCAAGGACTTAATTGCGCAAAACGTTTCCGCGGTTTCCCCCCATAATCCCGGGATTTTTCCCATTCCTGGTTAACCTTGACCGCGTCCTCCTGGGGTCTTGTTTCATTTGTCGTTCGCCTTCGTTTTTGCCCCCCCGCCGATCAGGGGTCGATGGTATTTTTAATTTTTTAAATTTGGGTTTTTAAAATGCCCGGCACCTTTTGATTAAAAATTTCCAAAACGGGCCCGGGTTAAAGTCCCGCTGCAACCTTAAATGCGATTTTTGCGTGAAAAAGTCACCATGTTTCCCCGAACTTCCCTTCCTAAAAAGGTTTCTGACATCAACCTACTTCACCCTGAATTTGTGGTGCTGATTCCAAATTTTTCCCAAAATTTTTTGGGCGCGCCTTTCCCCTTATGGGGGGCCTCGGCGTCAAAGTTTTGCCACCAAATACGGTTTTGGAACTAACGCCCCCTTCGACGAATCTTTTTCATCCCATCCGGTATATTGTTTAACTGAAGTAATTTAGCGCGGTTAGGGGAAAGAATACGGCTGCCCGCCGCCATGGAACGTAAATAATTTGGGAACGGGATGCCCATCAACCCACTGCTGCCATTTACCCTTCCCCGCGGTGGGAAAACCGTCGTTGGGGTTTGATCTTGGGAAAAATTGCTTGCCCCTTTCCTTTGTCGGCCCCTTGGGTGCCTACCGATTTTAAATTGCCCATTTTGGCCCGGGTTGTCGATCGAATATTTTTCCATCCGCAGACCGATTCCCCAATTTTTTCCCAAATGGGGCGTCCTGTCGCAGTGATGTTTCCCCCTTTTTAAAAAGTCCTTTGGGGACGCGTTCCAAACGCGCCCCAAAAAGGGGACCGATTGCCGGGAAGGGGCCCCCCGTCGACCTTACCCCATTTTGGGAAAAATTTTGGGAACTACTTTTTGCACCACGCCCCTTTTTAAGTTTCCTTTTATTTTCCGTTTTTAATTGGACAACCCGGGAGCTGGGTTCGGCTTTAAAAGGGTTTAAATTCTTCGCGAATATAAAAAACCCAATGCAATTCACTAAAAAATTTTTTTAACGTGGAATTTATTGATCGGTTCTGTTGGCCAATTTTTAAATTTTTTCTGAAGATTTATCCTAAAACGCTACGTTCTTCATCTTGGTCATCTCTTTTAAATTCTCCTTTAAATACTGAATGTTAAAGGCCTTTCCCTTTCTGAATTGAAACAACATTCCCCTTGGTTCCGGGGTCCCTGTTTCCCCCGCTAACCACTTCGCTGCTGTCTGGCTTTATTACTTTCTGCACATTAATTGCAATGTTACCTCCCCTTTTACCTCTAATTGTTAATGTTGATATTTTGTCGTCCCCCTCGAACAGAAATAGTTTTGGGGTCCGACGCGTCTGTACATGACCAATTTACCGCTTTCGTCTCCATAGCGACTGAAAATAAAGACAACCGTTAACACCCCTGGGTCCACACGTTGCTTTAGTACCCGTCAACCACAACCCCGTTTGGGCGCCACTTGAAAGGGTCGGAACCTCCCTTTTGCTACCTTTTCATCTTAAAAAGTCTTATTAATCACAGCCCCCCCGTTGGGGCCCCCACCTAATAGGTTCTTTTCCTCCCTTACTTTTTTATCTATTCTATTTGCCCTGCTTTTAGCCCTTCTTAAAAAAAAACCAATGGGGATTAGCCCGTTGGGTTGCCCATATGATAACTTTCCCTTTTTTTTACTCACAAATTTCCCCCCTCAAGGGTTAACCCGGTCCTTTTTACCACCTGGGCGTGGGTCTTTCGGGGCCCAACAGACCCCGAGAAGGTAAAGGGGGACCCCGTGGATCGCCCAAAACCACAAAAAGATGGGGGAAAAAAACGATTTTCCAATCATGACTTCCCCCAAAAGGCCTGAAGTTTTTTCAATTGCCTTCGACAAGTTCTTTTTAATTTTCACTTTTTTAGTGCCCCAACGGCAATGGTAAATTTGACGGAAAATCAAAACAACCTACATCAAAAACAAAAAAAAAAACACTTCCCCCTCAAAAAATACATAGATATATAAATACCTTTTTGTTCCCCAAACCATTTACAAAAAAAAAAAAAAACAAATACCATTCACGATATACATAAACCCCCCAATGCATTCTGTCGAGATTTTGTCTTTAAAAACTACCAATTAAAGGCTTGGTCTTTGAAAAGAGCTTTTTTCCCTCAAAAATAAAAAAAACAAAAAGCTTTGGTTTTTAGTATACCGTTGCCCCCCGGGGAAAACCGGTCCAGGTACCCAGCCCAACAGCGCCTCCGGGGCCCCCCATATCCGGGGCATCCAAAACGCAAACAGTTGGGTCATGCCGGGGTTTTAAGCTCCCATTTTTTTTTAAACCCCCCAAATTGTTAAATTTCACCGAGTTCCAATTAAATTTGCGCCTTATTTCCCTGCAAAGTCGCGCTTCCCCCACCGTTTAAAATTCCCCGTACCGCCGTTTTCCCCCAAACCAGCGGGGCTGGGGAAATTTTTGGGAAAGTTCCAAAAAACCCTTTTTTTTTACGAAAAATTCCCCCCATGACTGTTTTCACACCGTACTTTAAAATATTTCCGGGTTTCCTATCGGATGATGCTCAAATTCCGCACTTACAAAAATTTTTTGAATCGCCTACGCGAACATAAAACCTTTCCTCAAGATTCCCGAAAATTCTGACGAATCTTGTTCAACCTAGATTTTTATCCTTTTCAGCACTTTTCCTGATCGCCGATAACGACGACCCCGGGCACCTTTGGGTTTTTTAAAAAATTTAAATTTTAACCCTTTTCCGAAAACATTTTTCTGTTTTGGTTTTATAAAAATTTTCCCCCAATTTCCCCAAAATTTTTTGTTTCCCCTTGTTTTTTTTTGTCAAAAAACCTTTTTTTTTCCCCTTTTTTGTTTTTTATTGGGAAAAGGAACGCACGCATTTGTTCCCAATCGTTTTCTTCCTTTAATTAATTTACCGTGTTTTTAAAATTTGATACTTCCCGTCAAAATTTTAATTTAAAATTTTTCTGATGCCTTTAAATTTTTTTTTTTACCCCGAAAGTCTGAATTGATATGTTATCCCTTTTCTTTTCATACGAAAACCCCCTTTTTATATGCGTTTCATCGTCCAAAAATGGACTCCCTTAATATTTTTTTCCTTAAAAACATGCAAAAAAGAAAAAATTTTTAAAAATTTTATTGCCTGACGCGATTTCACTGGGAAAATTTCAAAAGCCAAATCCGGGCCGGGTCTAATGTTTATAGGGCCAAACTCCCCAAAAAATTTTGGGGCTGCTTTTTTTCTCTTTTTTACTGGTTTTATTTACCATGGCGTCTTTTTTAAAAAGTTTAACTGTTTATTGCAAACATACCATTGGGGACGGGAAAACATTAAATGTTAAGTCTGAAAAGTCTGAAATGTTATAAAGATAACCCGGTTTTCCAAAAAATTAGTAAAAAAAATGCAAACTTGACCGGCAGTTTTTGAAAACCTGAGTACGGGGTTTTTGGGAAAGGGAAAAAACGGGTCTTTTAAATGCAAATTAACTGTAATTTGCAATAAATGCAAAAATGAGAGGTCATTATATAATGCAAATGCTGACTAGGTCTTTTCAGAATGCAAATGTTGACTAGTCTTTTAGAACGCAAAATCGACTAGGTCAGTTTTAGAATTGATTATCAATAGGAAGAAACAAGACAATTAACATAAGACCGTATTGCATATTCAGCTTTTAAAGTGAAATTTCATGAAATATTAAAAGGCATCTCAACAATAAAAGCTTAAAATTTTTAGTAATTCTCATTCATGAGATTTTTTAAATTAGGAGAAATGACCTTGAAAGCAAGTTAAGATATACTTAATTTTAGAATATATCCAGTCTTTGGGGTTGATGCTGACTGAACCCATGAGGTGAAGAGGGCGCAAGGAGGGATTATTGGATTTGTTTCACAGATGACCCCTTCATCGTCTGTGGTAAACGCACTCCTTTCAGTTTCCACACTATTCCCTCTTTTGGCCCACCCGTTATGATAGCAATGTTTAAAAATATTGAAAATTTGATTTAAAATTTGTCTTTTGTTGCTAACTTGTTACACAAAATTACATTGGTCCTCATTTGACCCTGTTATTAAAAAATAAGGTAACTTGACATCAAATTAGCAACTGCAATTACAAAAACTAAGAAATTACAGAGATAAATAAAAAAAAAGTACGAAAGTTGTTGTTTTCTGTTGTTAATTATTTTCCCAAAGCAAGTTTCGTTTATATACACTCACCATAAACGCGAAATTTCTATTTGATTTTTTAGAGATGCAATTTATTGATGTCACCACCGGGCTGATCACAATATTAATAAAGTAGAATCTAAAAATATCTAAATACACTCTGCTTGCAAAAAAAATAAGGAAAATTTTAAACCAATAAGTGAAAATACTTAAAAAAATAATCACAGCAATTGGTTTGCTAACAAAAATTTGAAGAGATATTTTAAACAGTTGGGGGACCTAGTATTATAATTCCTAACGGATTTTGTGACTTAAACAAGAATTTTTCGCTCTTTTGAATCAACACTAGCATTGCTTAAGTCTATGCTATGGCCTCTCAAAGATAACTGAGATAAACTCTGAGACAAAAAAAAATAATAATAATAAAATAATAATAATAAAAAGAAGTAACT
>CAXIVR010000331.1:0-36420 GCA_964035755.1 Teleogryllus oceanicus | reverse complement strand
CTCAAATGTAAATAACATTTCGCAACTTTATTTTTTAATGTATGTGTCAGCAGGTTCTGTATTTTTAAAACGGGATCATACGTATCACGTGTACTATGCGATTAACACAAAAACACATGAATCACAAAAATGTATTTAATAATATAATACTTGCTGATGAATCAACGTTTCATTGATAAATTTACTTTAAAAAAATTTTCTTAATTGCATATTTAAATATATTTATCACATGTAATTACATGTTTTTTAAAGAAAATGGCATTGTATGAAGTAGAGACATTGTTTTTCATTTGATTTAATTTAAATAATTACTCACAATTACTTTAATTTTTTTGCTTATCAGTTTTTTCTCAGACCTGATGAAGACATGAATAAAATAACAAAATTATATTTTTACAAATAAAAAAACGTGAATAAATGCTTATTAATTGAATTGGTTTATAATAATTTATGGCGGCTCGTCGTCATGCCATTGGGGTGTGCAACTTTTTTCTTTTTTTTCCCCCCTTCTCTCCCCCTCTGTCTGTCTCTCTCTCTCTCTCTCTCTTTCACAACATATACATTACATGCATGCATTGACAAAATTAACATTAATAATGACAATTAAACACAAATCATCTTATGACGCCCAATGCGCCGAAAAATTTTCCTTTCCCATTCCATTCCTTTTCAGAAATTTTTTTTTTCTGTGGTTTTTTCGGAAATCATTGATTTTTTTACGTTTCATATTTTCAACGCTATTCTTTTGTTAGTTGCACAAACACCTTTGACAAAAAAAGGAACTTTTGATTTCGGTTTCTAAAACACATTAAAACGAGCCTAATCCCGTTTACAAAATACACTGGGGGTTTGAATACTTCGGAATGGTTTTTTGAAATTTGCAATTTTCACTTTAAAACACAAAGAGAATACAATATATACTATTAACTTTTTTATAATCAAATTGCACAGCAATGCGTTCGCTTTTCGCCCCAGGGAACTCATTTAAGTGGAGAGATATCTCACACTTTTTCGTTCAATGTCAAAATTTCTTTTAAAAACTTGTTTATTTCGGGGTTTATCTTCGATACCGTCAAGGTTTTTCCCCGAAATCGCCACTGCGCCTTTGATGGAGCACCGCGCGGGGTTTGCTCCAGTCCTCCAAAAACCACCGTTGTTCCCCCCCTTTCCCCCTGCAGCCCCACGACATTTGGAAACTCCGTTTCCTCGGTCGCATTTTCCTGAGTGTCCCCCGGGGCCCACGAAAAAAAGGCGGACGGACCGGCAATCCCCTTCCGAATGGCGCGTTTTGAAATAACATGTTTCGTAAATGCTCTAGAGGACTTGTTTTCCCCTCTTCTTAAGAGATGTTTAAGAGAAATGGCACCGAAATAATTTGGGTGTGCACATGCGAACGTGCGAATACCAACGAGCCGCCACTTTAATAACCTGAAAAAAAAAACCCCTTTTTCCCAGGTTTTGGGGTGGAAAAATCATTCAAATTTTAAAACAATGAAGTTGGTGATCATTAAAATTTTTTTATTTGATTTTTTTCTTAGTGGTAGTTTATAATGGTTAAACTTTTTCCCAACGATTGCACATTAGATACCCAAAACGGCCCGTTTTCGTTTAATAAACCTCATACAGATGGTCGCCCAAACGGGTTTGGTAGTTTCGTAGAATGGAAAGTAGCGGTCAACAAACCACCTTCGAACTCTGACAATACTAAAAATGGTCGGGGTTGGGGAAGGGTAAGGTTGAACTAGACCACCAAGTTCGTTCTATGTTTTTTCCCACGGAAAATGCTACGGCATTGATATTTACTAAACAAAAAAAACCCTAAATCTTTTTAAATTTTATCCATTTTTTTGTTTTCATTTAGTTGTAACAACTCGTTTTACCAAGTACGTTTTCTTTGTTATTTTTTAAGACGCTACAAAATTTGGGAATTGAGAAAATTTATTTTCAAGCGTTTGGGGAATTCATAAAATTTCATTGAAACGTTCCCAATTTTAAAAACGTTTTAAATGTATAAAATTTATTAATGTTGATTAAAACTTTGTTTTAAACAATGGTAGATTTAGCACAATGATGTTTTTTTAGCTCTGATTTAATATTATAAAAATGAAATCAAAAAATTAAACATTTTTTAGAAAGATGATCGACTTATTGAATGATAAATTGAATTAAAAAATATTAACTTCAAGTTTATAAAAGTTCATTAAAAAATTTTTCTATACTTGTGTAAATATTGTGATGTGTGATTCTACTCATGTGATTTTTAAAAACCACAAATAAATTTTTTCTAGGTTTTCCCTTTGCTCAACATCCCTTTGATGAAAATCAAAACACTCATTTCGACGTAAGGGCTTTTAAAAACATAATTTGTATATAATCAGTTTCTCCTTATTTGAAAAATATATCGACTTAAAAATTGCAGCATTTAAAAGAGAATATAAAACAAAAAAAAGTTATTTTCCCTTACTCGCCATAAAAAGACGGATTTAGCCTAATTCAATTAACAGAATTTTTTTTAAAAGCTAAGTGTTTTTAAGCGTTGCAAGCGCAACTTTGGGAGAACTTTTTTTTTCAGTATGCTTGAAGTGAACAAAAAAATTATTCTAAGATGTTAATTTTTAAACAATTCCATATCTCGAGAACGAAATACGATAACACAAATCAATTTTAAATTTTTTGTAATGTGTTTAAACCCACTCAGATGAGACAATAAACAAATTTTAACAATTGAAAGTTTATAAAAAATTTTCCCAAACCCTTTTAAATTTTGGGCATTTTCTGATGCCCAAACCCGAAACTTGTGAATTAAAAATTTTTGCAACAATTTATAATTTTATATAAAAAATTCGAATCATGCGTTAGAAGGACCGGGAAGGGTCCGCAAAGGCCTGAAATGAGCATCCGAAAATTGAATTTCGACTGGAGTTACAAATCGATTTTAAACGATAGATCAATTGTTGCTAAAATGCTAAATATTTACGGGTCAATTGACAATAATTCGGGACAAAAACCCCCCGCTGAGAAATATTTTTCTTCCGGGCGAACATGCAGGAAAAATCTTCCCATCGGTGGGGAAATATGATTTATTTCCGCCTCGTACTAAAAAAATAGCCCTCCCCCCCCTGAGACAACTTCCCCACCCCTTGGGATGTTGCACCAATTAAAAAGACAACTGTGGTTCTACGTGCTGGCGTTTGGGGTCCGCGCCCCTCCCCCCCCCCCCTTTAAAGAAGGGTGTCCAAGTTTGTCGGCGCGGTGTGGAAGATAAAATTTTTTCCCCGACATTTTTCTGGGGGAAGTTTACGTTCATTTTAATATCTAAATTAAAAAGAATGAATTAAATTGAGAAACTGTTTTTTTTGGGTTTTTCCCAGAAAATAAATTATTAAATCACCACAAAAAAAATTTAAAAATGAAGTTACTAATTTTTTTTAAAAATTTACCTCTAGATTTTCTAAGAAATTAAAATAAGGGCCTGCTTTTTTGGGAAGGTCTGTAGATGAAAAATTTTGCGAGTAGTAAGATGTCACTTTAATTCAAATTTTTTTCAACTGCATATAAATTAAATTTCCCTGAGAAGAGGTAGAATCAATATTATTTCTTACATAAATACACGAACCTCCTGAGGGCCTTTTTTTTGATTCTCTGCCCTACAGTAAGATCCTGCAAGATAAAAACTGGGAATTTGGAACGTGTTTAGATTTTTATGAGATAACCAATGTTGGTAAAGAAAAAGTAAAGGTAAAGGAAAAGAAAAGGGAAAAAGTTCGGTAAAGTAAAGCAGGTTTTTGTTAAAGAACTACGGAGAAAAACAAAATTGAAATAGAGACACTACATATTAAGCTTAATCAAATTTTTAACCAACTTGGGGGAATACTATTTTTTCACTGGAATTTATCAAATTTACTGTTACAAATTAATAATAATAATTTTTAAACAAAAACAGTTCCAATTTAAATTTTAACATTCAGATAAATTTATTAATGTACTTTTGATTACTTTGTGTTTTGGGTGGTGACTTTTCCGCTAAACCTTACAGCCATCTTAGACAGCTAAAAAAAATGGGTTTGGGAAACAATATAATAAAACTAATATTTACGTTTTTTTACAATATTAAAAATGATTAAAACAGGAGCGTCCCGTACTTCTTCTTTACCTAATCCCCCTTTATTTCTGTTAACAGACTAATTTAAATTTAAAAAAAAAATTTTTAAACCTGTATAGACATTCATCAAAAAAAAAATAAAAAAAAATTATAATTAAAATTAATTAAAGAGGTACATAATGTCTCATTTTTTCCCATCTTAAAAATTTTCTCCCATTCCCCCTTTTCTTTCTTTTTTTCTTCTTGCCCTCTTCTTTCCTTGTTTGGTTAAATTACAACGGACCCCAAATTTTTTCGTCCCCGTAGATTGGGTTTCGAGACAACTGGCATCTCCACTATTCAAGTTATTTAAATATTGCCAGATTTTATTCTAGTTTTAAAATTGGAATTTTCCCTACTGTATTACCAATCTGCTTCTTGCCTACTTGTTTTGCAGCTTCTGCCTACTTAAGCAGAATTTAATGAATACTTTAAATTGTAGAAACAATTCTAAATCAACCTAGATAAAGGAGGTAAAATGAATGAATGAATGAAAGATGAGAAAACCACCTGAAAATAATTAAGATTGTAAATTTAATAAAAAAATAACAGGTCCCAAAACCCCTGTTTCATTTTTGGCTGTGGCAATGGCGTCTCCAATCGGACCCAAAATTTTTATACCCCCCTCCGAATAGGGGCGATGCCTTGTGCGGCCAAATCGGGCTTTTCCAAAAATTTGGGACAACCACCCGGGGACATGACCAATCCTGGCGTCAGGCGTATCCGCTCTTATCATTGGCTTTTGCCCCAAAGTTTCGGGGACACGCCCTTCCTTCCTCCCCCCTTTTTCCTCCTAGTTACCGCAAAGGGGCGGAAAATTTCTGAGGTCAGGGGACGCTCCCCCCTTTCCGTGAGCAGGGGTAACGGGAGGGGAGGGGGGAGAGGAAGAAAGAGGAGGTAACAGGAGAGGGCACAGAAACGAAACGGTTGGGGGCGCGCGGGCGCAGGACCCTCCGCCAATTGACGGGGGTTTTCCAAACCCCGTGGACGCTGACAAACCCAAAGGGGCAGCGGGTCACGGGATAGGGCTGTGACTTTTTTTATCGAGTTTTTTACCATGAAAATTAACTCTAATTTATGGTATCTAATATTTTGAGAAATTTTTTGGAAATTTAAAATTTAATAGATTAAAAGTTTTGTTTCTTACAAACTATTTAAAATGCTAAGGGTTAAAAAGAAAAAACACTAATTATTACATAATCATTTTCGGGAAACACACAATATAATACTTTTAAATTAATATAGACATTTCCTATCAAGCAAATTGAAATTCATTTTCACGTATTTAAAAATTTTTTTTGACATTATTACGCCTTTTTTAAAGGAAATGAAAACAAACACACATTTTATTACGCATTATGAAAATGTAATCCCCTTTTTTTCTTTTGAGCAGGGCATGCAAACAGTGTTTTCGTTAATAAATTTAAAAAATCACCCGGGTGTCCCAAGAGATTATCATTGAAAAATTGCTTTGTTAATATTGTTTAGACTATTTGTAAAATTGATGCAATTTTATAGTGATAATCGGTAAAAAAGGAACTGGGGAACCTCTCATTAGAAATATTTCAAAAATATAATTGTTTTTATTCTTCATATTTTTTTCAAAAGTTCTATTTTCTGTTACACTGCTGAAAGATTATATCTACCCCCTTCCCAGTGATTTTTTTTATTTTTTTTAAAGGTAATATACAGGAAAAAGTAACATCTGATATGGCCGGGAAAAAGGGCTAACATAATTAATTATTTTCAACATATAAATTGCATATATTTGGAAAAAATGTAATAATTGATATCTTAAATAAATAGCAAATTAATATAAACAGAAAATTTTTTAATTTTTTAATTTGGGGAAATCTACCTGAATTTAAAAATTTTTTCAAATTTTTTTGAATAACCACGTAGAAAAAAAAGAATAAATTTGAAAACTTTTGTTTGAATCAATGTAATTTTTTTAAAAACGAGCTGTTAAGAAAGAAACAAAAACTTTTTTTGGGAAAAAAACTGAAAAAGAGTTTGGGAGTATTTAGTTAAAAATTTAAATTTCCCGGACAATTTTAATTTAAAATTTTAAGCGGAACACAGTTTTTCCCGAATCGAAATTATTTTTTCCAATTTATGTTGGGGTTTTTGTATGACCCCAGAAAAGTTTCTGGAGTGTTTAGTTCGATTCAAGAACCCTTCTCGCAATTCAAACACCCAAAACCCTTAACATTAAAAAATATTGAAGTAAGAAACGGTTTTTATTCACAAGAAACACACCGTCCTTGTTTTCTAATGATTATTTGTGAAATAATTTTAGCCATTGTAAGATATACGCATGAAAAAATAATTTGTCTCATTAAGACCCCCAATACTTGAATGCATATCAACCTGAAAATACATTTGTTTTAGATAAACCAAAAACACAAGAGATTCAATGAATCACAAGTTCCCCAAATCTGAAAATAAACTACAGTCTTTATTTTTTTCACAAAAAGGGGAAACCTTTTTAATAATATAAAAAACTTGTATTGTGCTCAAATATCTTGTCAATTACATAGTGCAATATTATTCGCAAAATTTTCTGAAAATTTGTATAAAAGTCAAATAAAATATTTTTTATTAATTACAAGATTAAAAGAGTAAAAACAGTAAAAAATGCCTAATTTTAAAATAAAATAAATGAAAAAAACAGTGTTACATAAAAAACACGCTTCACGAAAAAACCCCCTTCCCCAAAATTAGATTTATAAATCCATAGCTAAGAAATTTTAAAAAGGGGTTTGGGGAGGACGGTAAAACATCTCCTCTATAGTCGACAAGCTATGCCTTCTTCGGCTTTTTTCATTATCGCGGGCACAGGAGCATGTTTTACAGTAAGGTCTGTTCTTCATTTGGGGAAAAAAGGGGGGGAAATTTAAACAGATGTCCCGAAGTGGCGGCCCCGATTAAGGTGAATAAAAATTTTTCCCCCGGCCCGGGCCAGGCATGAAAAGGACGGGTTTTATGATCCGTGAGTTTGAAAAGATTTCCCACCTGTTTTAAAAATGAAACGGGAAAAACGGGGGAAAAAGGGTAGATTTTAAACCAAAAGATGTCTTTCTGGTTTCCCCAACCCCAATTTTAAACACCAAAAAGGGGTTTTAATTTTCCCATTTATCCCCAGGGGCCAGGAAAAAAAAACGAAATTTCAAATGTTTTAAAAAGGGAAAATTTCGATGTTTTTGATTTTGGGATATAGATTAAAGGGGAAGGAAAGGGAAAAGGGAAAAGGCCTGGTTTTGGTTTCCCAACCGGGGGTTTTCCGTTTTGGGACATAGAGGGGTTTCGGGGATGTCCCCGTTTTTCCCCAAAAAAACCCCCAAAAAAAAAAATCAGTTTTTGGCTTATGACCTAGAGTTAAAAAAAATTTTAAAAAATATATAAAAAAAACAACAATTTCCAATTGTCGAAAATTTCACATTTGAATTGGATTTTCAATAATCGTTGCCTAATAAAACCAAAAGGACTTTTTATTTCCCTGGGCAAAATAGTTTATAAAAGGGAAATTTATTTAATAAAAAATAAAATTTTTTCATTTTTGGTAAACTAATTCGATTATTATTTATAACAATATTCATCTCTCCCCAGAGTTTTCCCTACAATATTGCAATGATATTCATTGTACCCAATACATATTTATTCACACTTTTCTATTTCGTTGGTAAAATAAAATATTTATTAAACTGAGTACCACTGAATTTAATAATGTTCTTTCATTAAATTTTTCCATGGTTTTTAAGCTGAAAAACAGTGAGGAAAAAATTGGCCTAATATTGAGTTAAAGACTTCATTAAATATTTTACTTTATTTTTCATTCTCGAATCCCACCACTACAGAAACAATATATCAAAAAATGGTATTTAGGGTTTTGAAGGAAAATTGGTTTTTTGAAATCACAAAACTAAAAAAAATTTTTCCAAAAGACCTTGAACATGTATTTATTTTTAGCCCCGTTTGGGGCCCTTTGTGTCCCATGGTCCCCAAAAAAATTAAAACATTACTGACTTCTAAATCAATGTATTTTTTTTAAAAATTTAAATTATTATACAAATTAATTTTCTTTTGGGATTCTGGAACCCAAATGAGAACCCCAAAATTTTTCCCCGGAGGGGTATTTCATTATGCTTATATTGCATTATTGAAACTTTCTAAAAACGAACTTTTCTTTTTTACTTTACACTCTTCATTCAATCACTATACCGTTATTACAAATCTGTAGTAAATGTCACCTTTTATTAATATCTCTGGGTTTTTTCAACGTTACAATTACTAATCTGTTTAAAATTTTCCCATGAACTCTTTACTTTTTCTTCTCGGTATAACTAATTCAAAAAATGAAGTTAAAAAAAATTGTATAAATTTTTTCCCAAAATTTAAAAAATTGTTTTGCGGTGAAACATAAAATTTTCCGTGAACGCATAATCTAAATTTTCCCCATATATTGATCAATTGCACTTTCTTCTTAAGGAGTAGAAAAGTTACGTAATGCTACGCAAAAAAAAACGGCGAATTGTCTGCAAAAAAACGCATATTCCCGGGGTTTTTGGGACGAAAAAATGGATAAATCCATTTTTAAAAAATTTAGAAAAATCCTCCAAATCGTGGTGTAGCCAGAATTCATGTTTTGTGGGTGGTTGAAAAAGGAAAAATCGACTGACGGTAAAATGTCTGTCCATCCGCCCCTAAAAAGCTAGCCAAAAACCGTTCACCCGTTTTTTCCCCAAAAATTGATACTCCCAATCGATCTGGCTGATGTCGAAACGTCTTGAATTTAAAACGATATTCAATTAGGGGGGGGGTTATTTTCATGAACCCCCTGGGACTTTTTTTCAAATGTTCAAAAAATGGCTCCAAAATTTTTTATTACATTTTAGGGTTTGGGATAGGGGGAAGTGCATTTAAGAGAATATTGCAGGCCCTATGTTCGTTGAAAACTGTTTTTTCGTAAGTATTGTACAAGTAAAATATTGAAATTTAGTTTTTTCCCGATGAAACCCAAAAGAAAAAATTTTTAAATAAGATCTTTGCAATTTTTCAAATTTTTATATTTTCAACATAAGTTTCGTGTTTGGGTGAGAAAGTACGCGCTGTTTTGATCCTTTTATTTCAAACTGTCCTCTTCTAGACATTGGAAAAAGTCCCGAATAATTGCTAGTCCCTTTCCATTTTTATTACGACAATGTGGTACTGGTACGCATGAGGAAAAGTAAAAAAAAATTGTACTTTTTTTCTATAGAAAAAGTTCGCATTCTATTAAAATATAAATTATATTTTTAATATATTTAATTTTCCCCTATATTATACATTTTTATATTATATTATATATCCAGTATATTTAAATTTAAAAAAGGATTGCCCTTCTGAAAACGAAAAAATATATTAAAAACGATTATGTTCTATTTGGCATGGGTTTTTATTATATTTAACTTTTTTCTAAAGGGAACTAAAACACAAACCGCTTTAGCCGAATGGTTAACGTCATGGTACGCTGTCAGCTTCTAACGTTGTGAGTTAACCCAGAAGGTGATTTTGTTTTCTTCTGTTATGGTGATTTCAGTATTAATATGTCCAATTTTTTGAAAATTTTTTTAAATTTTTTAAAAGACTTGGGGAAAAAAAAGGGGCCCAGTTTTGTCGCCCCATCAGTACGACGACCAAACCCCCTTGTACTATCTGACCGAGCCGCTGGTCGCCCCCTTTTTTTCGGGGGAACTCTATATATTTTTGAAAATTGAAAAAGTTAATTTTTTCAAAACTACAAAATTGAAAATAGAATCTTACTGGTTTGAAAACCCCTTTTCCCAATTCATGAAATAGTATAATATTGGGGGAGCAGTGACATTAGAAAGAAAAGTTTTGCTGTTGTAAAATACAACTACTTCGTTTTTACATTATAAACATTATAATTTTTTTTAAAAGCAATCAATCAACTATTTGCAGATAATTAAAATATTTTAGCATTATAACATTCAAGTTTGGGGTTTCAAGTTTTTTTATGGGAAAAACGAATGGGAAAATTTTTCCCGGAAAATTTTCTTAGTTGTGTTAATTGGTTTTAAAAAAACACATATATATTTTAATACTACGCGGTTCTGTATTTCAGACTGGGGTTTCCGACGGTTACAGTTTTGGGCTTATCGCGTAATGTAGATCACCTTAAAAAAAGGGAAGGGGGCAAGGGAAAAGGGGCCGCAGGATGAACTACTTCGCAACAAAAGACATTCGAATCGAAAATTTCTAACTAGAATCAAAAATAGAATAGTATCGCCTGATGATTCCACATTCTTTATCAAAAATTGAGTTTTCTGTAACCAAGTAAATGTTGTACATCAAAGAAAAATAAAATTTTAAGATAGAAAATTTATTCTAAAAACCCTACCGGGGCTGTAAGGGACCCCCTGTGATAGCCCGTGGATTAAACGCGAATAATAGAGGAATGGACGAATCAAATCCCGCCGAATATATAAATTTTTTTTCCTGATCCTGGAACACATTAATCACTATCATCACGGAAAAGGGGGGAAATTTCCCAAAATTCTTGCAAAGGGGGAACAAACTTTTTTTTAAACGATAATTTATTATATTTTAAAATTTTTGTGCTGGTATTTATATTAAGGGAATGTGACGAAACGAAATTTTGCAGAGATAGCTCAAAAAATTAACAGTGTCTTTATTTCAATATCATTATCATATTTTTTTGTAATCGTTAGAAATAATATGAAAAAATCTGTAGCAAGTTGTGTAATCACTATTTAAATTTTCATATTTAACAATTCAGAGATAATCAGAATCCTGAACAAGTCTGTGTGTTTTTATAAAATTTGCAAAAGGGTAATTTCTTCGTTCTTTTTTTTAATTGAGAAAAAAGGGAAATTTTTTTTCACGTTTAACAAATTCCTTAGAAAACTATTTCGAACTCTTAAAAATTTCCATTTTTTGTTTGTGCCTTTGGGGATAAAAGCTAAAAGAAAGCATCCCTTAATTGTTTGTAAAAATTGATAATTTTATTTTTTTATGGTCTTTTAAAATTTTTTTAAAAAAGCTTTGGTAGGTTGGGGCCCCTTTCAAAAATGTATGAACCCAAAACATAATAAAGTACGAATTTTCGTGGTCATGTGAAAAAAAATCAAAATTTTTTTTTTTTTATCTCCCTTTTTTAAATAAACAATGTTTTGTTGGCATCTTTTGTGCGGGGGAGACTGGGACTAAGTGGGGCATTCAATCAGTCCCAATTTTCCAAAAAAAAATAAGGGGAATTTTTAAATTTTTAGTTATATCCCAAAGATTATTCCCCGCCTTTCTTGTGTAGGTGATCCAATGCACAAATCACCTGTCATTTGGGCTCAATATGGAAAAAAAAGGAGGTGGAATTTCGGGTCTCAAATGTCTGGGATAATGTCGTTCTTTTTAAAACTAAATATTAAATTTATTTAAAAATTTATAAATATGATAACGGGTTGATAAATAAATATATTATCATGTTTTTAAAAACATCAATTGCCCCCAATTTGCATTTTCCAGAAAAAGTACTGCTTGGGAAAAAAGAAAATGTTTTAGGAATATGGGTTTCTTTCCCTCTTAAATGTTACTTCCCGAGAAAAAGGAGAAAAAAACAAATATTTTATCGAGATACATTTTGCCTTTTAGATTACTGGGAAAAACCAATAACCCCTCTGTAGCCAAAAAACTTTGACACCGGGTTTTTAAAACGGAGGTAGAGGGCGGCCCCACGCGATTTTTTTTCTTCTGTTCCGCGTTTTCCAAGTCTGAGAAAAAAGATAAATGTTTAGCGGAAAATACGTATTTATTTTTGCTTATAAAATCTTTGTGAACTTTTTACTATATAATGTGTAATTAGTTTGATCCTTTATTACAAATATTTTTCCCAATTTAAAAAAAAATTTTATTTAGTTAGTAAAAATTTAACCCAACCTCGCTTGGAATTGAATGGGGAAAGTTTTGACAAAATTTTGCATTCACTTCCAAACAAGGTTTTATCCAACTCTGTCACTTTTTATGGGGAAAAGAAATATGAGGGGAAAAGTTTATCCCGTTTTGTTAGTGATATCCATTTGTGACCTGATAACCGTATTAATTGAGTACTAAAAAAAGTAATTTTGGGGAATCCCCGCATCGTTGATTTGACCAGTTGCTTACCACTGAACTTCCGAAAAAATGCGTTTTACAGTTTTGGGGTTTTTGGGTCGTGTATTCCCCACCATTTGATATTTGTCACCGGTCATCATTTCGTAAGTCAATATGAGGGGAAAGGGTTTGGGCCTTTAAGTTTGATATCAAAGTTGTGACTTTTACACAACTCTTTCCCAGATTTGACAAATTACTTGTTTTTTTTGATTAGATAAATACATTTTATAACACAAAAGAATCATTTATTAAAAAATAAACTCACCTTTAAATGACAATCAGTAATGCAGAAAATTCTCATACTGTTTTTTTTATCTCACCTTTTGGGAAAACCAAAACTTTTAGATGGATTTTTAAAATATGATAATTCGTTATCTCAGGGACAAAACAAAACTTGTACTTTCGTTTTTTCTTTCTCTATACGCAAGAATAACGAGTATAAGAGAAAATTCGTATGTGACGGAAAACGGGATATTCCCTGCGATTTTCATATAAGAAAGTTATGTCATACAACGGAAAATCGATTTTTGGGTTAAACGGTAATACACGTTTTGGAGTCGAAAAAGGGGGTTTTATCGAAAAACCTCCGTCCAACCCGTCTTGATCACCCACTAGGGCCCAAACCACACGTACGATCCTTTTAAATTTAAGAAACCCCCGTTTTTCTTTACAGTAGTTGAAACTTGGGAAAAATTTTAAAAAATCTTTGAAATTTGGGGTTTCTTTTCATGAAGCCTTTTGGGCATTTTCAACATTTTCTCAAAAACGGTCCTTTAAATTTTTTGGTAAAAATAGAGTAAAAAACACTTAGAAGGGGTGAAAAGTTCCCAAATTTTTATGGTTAACTCTGAATTTTCGAAAATTTTAAAAGTTTGAACATTTTGGGGGGTCTTCACAACTACAAAATTGAAAAAGATTTGTATTTTAAAAGGGGAAATTTTTTGTCCATAATTCGTTCTTGCATAACAATCATGTAGGCTTTCTTGAAATGATGGCATTTTTTTTCCAAAAATGCAAGCAATATTTAAAATTTTAAAAATGGTTTGAAATGCAAAACTGAAATGAAACCGTTTTTCTTTTTTTACTATTAAAACGTTTCCAAAAACCCAATTTGCAAATCTACTTTTTATGTTTCTTTCGTTGCAAGCAACATTCCTGTTTTTAACTAGCAAAAAAAAAACAAGTATCACTCTCCCAAAACATCCTAAATGTAAAACATTGTATAAGTGACTGCGGGAGGACGTCATGTAGTTCAGGTGCTTGTTTGAAGAACTGGAAAAACTCGGGGTTCACGTCCTGGCCTGTTTATCAACTTTTTATTTTTGACAATGTGTTTAGATTTTTTAAATTTAAAACCCTTTTTAATAATTTAAGGGAATGCATTTACGGTTTTTCGTTTGAGAGTTTTCAAAAAAGAATGAAGTGGTTAGTGTAACATTTGTTATATATTAAGAAAAATAAATAATAACCAAAAAAATAAAAAGTTTTTTTTTATATAAATGTGAGTAGATGAAAAAAAATAATAACCGTAATGATAGGTGATTTTTTTTGAAGTCAATAAATGTTTTTTAGATTCTAGTAATTACTTTCAGCAAAAGAATTCTGAAAAGTCCCGGGGGTGTCGAAACTTGTCAGCCCAACGTTATCACGTCTAATAAAACCCCCTTGGGCAGAGGCGATGGGTTGGGCGTCAAAGGGTGGGGGGCCGAAAACGCACGCAAAAATTTCATAGTACTGAACTGAAACATTCCAAATAGAATTAACTATTTTATAGTGCCGCGTAGATTTCTTTTTCTTTCTTATTGTCTCTTAGAAATTTAAATTTTTTTAAATTTTTAAAATTTCAGAAGTTCGGAAAAGCAATGGGTTTGAAAAAATTGTAAAATTTTAATTATAAGTTCACGGAAATGCTTACGTACGTCTTTTTGGAGCGCAACCCCTTAGGGGGGCTTCACAATAGAGGAACGCGGGTTTAAATCCCGTACGATATCAGCGGTTTTTTCGACGAGCAATGAAAAAAAAATTCTAATAACGATATCGAGAATGTTCTAAAAATTTTTCCCTTTTCTTTGCAAGAAAATACCATTACAAAACTGCGGAAAGAATTTAATGTACTTTCGATTACTGGTCGTTTACCAGATCATTCCTCTCCATATTTTCCTGTTCATTTGGCCGTTTTGGTTTTTTTATTGGTAATTTTGTTTCCCCAATCCCTAATGAGTATTACGTCCTTTGTAATTCTTTATTTTTTTTGTGTCTCACTGTTCTTTTGTCAAGTTTTCGAGCTGAAATTTTTTTTTTGCTTTTAAAAATTAAAAAATCTTATTCCCCTTTTCTACCAAAATATGAAGAAATAAATTTCTGGGGAATGGGAAGGGCTTTCTCGGATCAAATGGGTTTTTAATTTTTGTTTGTGTGGACTGGTTTTAAGGGTTTTTGCCAGCTCACAAAGGTTCTTCCGTTCTCTGCCAGCTGACATCTATCCCGCCAAAAAACATTTTTTGTTTTCAACTTTTTTGGTTCAAAATAGCTCTTTTTCACAGGAATGTATTGAGTTTTTGAAAAAATTCCCCAAAGTCATTTGAAGCACTTCTACTCCAAATTAAATAATCTATACAAACTATTCCAAAAAGCTCATGTTAAAACGTTTAGATGGTAAAAAAATTTCATTTGTGTAATTTTTTAAAAAAAAATAGAATGAAAATATTTGTTTATTCATCGGATAGGCTGCATTTGGGATTACCCCAACCAAAAAAATTTAAAAAAAAAATTTGGAGCCGTTTTTTAGAAAAAAACTTGAAAATTTAAAATTTTTTAAAAATTTCAAATATTGCACGCCATATTTGTGAAATCAACTAAAAATTCAAGTTTTGCTTTTTTCACAATTCGGTTAACCGTGAAAATTGGGCATATTCTACCTTTATAAGCGTATTTTACTATAGGTAAACAGTCCTTTAAAAAAATTTTCAGAAACAATTTGTAAGGGCCCTTTTTTGAAAAAAAAAAAATGTCGGAAGGGGGTAAAAAAGTCCCCCAAAAAATTAAATGAATGTTTTTTTAAAAACGATAGCTTCAGCTCAGGGGAAAACGACAGGGGTTTTTTCAATTTGGAAAAAAACGTATGCATGGTTAAAAAGGCCCTTGGAATTTTATCAGACGGACAGACGGACTTTTTTTCCAATTGGTTTTTTGGGATCCGGATCCCAAAAAAGGGAAATTTTGGGTCACTGCGTGTTGAGGGCTTTTTCTCAATTTAGCAATTTTTTTTATTCAGTTTTTCGTCCCCAGCGCGGGAATGATTTTTTAGAAAAAAAGCGCAATTTTTTGCGAGCATTAATAACATTCTTTTATACTACGATATTACTCTGTATATCGTAAGATACGAGAATTAAAAAGGAAGTGTTTGTTAAAAGCGTCAAGGATAAATTTTAAGGAATAAGTTAGTGATGAAGTTGGAAAAAAAAATTTTGGTTTTTTAAAAATGTATTTATATAATAAATATTCGATTATTAGTTGGGAAATAAATATGTGTATCATCCCATTTGCTAACATTCTGAAACTACATTTTTGTGAATGATTTGATTAATAAAAGTCCATTATTAAATTTCTTTAAAACATTCATTCAAAAAGTATGCCCAAATTTTTTTACTAAACCAAACCCAACCCCCGGGGTCCCAAAAAAAAAGACTCAGGGTCACTGCCCTCTTCATCAAAAGAAAATATTCGTTTTCTCTCAAAAGAACTAGTGGTAAACTAGTAAAAGAAGATGACATTTAAATCTTTTTTTTTATAATATTTTTCCCTCAAAACAGTTCTTTTCCCCTTAACCTTTACGTTGAAATACTAGTTACAATTTTTTTAGGGGACACCCAATAAGTCATCAAGACTGGTAAAACAAAATGTTGAAAAGGGTTTTATTAATTTCATAAAACCAAATAACTAAAAATGTTGGTGGATATCGTTTTTGACTTCGGGGAACGGCTCCAAAACCTTTTGAATTCATTTCATATGCGATTTCACGCTTTTTGGAGTCAACGTATCACTTGAAAAATAGGGAAAAAAAATATTTTTTGTATCTGTAACATTTTTAAACCAGAAAATTTAAAAAAAACATAAAAAGGAGACTCAAAAAAAAATGAAAATCAAGACACATGGTTGTAGGGGGAAAACTCGATACGATCTAGAACAGAAATAGGATATTTCCCGTAGGAAAAGGGAAATTTTAAAAATATCGGGGATTATTAGAGCAGGGGGTCTAATAATTTGACTTTATTAAAAAAAAGCTAAAAAAAGGCCAATTTTTAGTAGACTTTTATAATATTTTATAAAACAAAAAAATTTTTGAAAAAAAACTAAAAGGGAAAAAAAAGACAATGGTGGAGAGCTTTTTACGTATGAATCGGAAATTAGAATTAAAAATGATCAATTTAAAATCTCGGGTGAATCTATGAAAAAAGAATTTTAGAGATGTTGGTTTTTTATTTGTTTTTATAGAATACTAAAAGAAGAGATTAGACAGAAATTTTGATTGAGAGACAAGTGGTCGAAAATGTAGAATCCAAAAAAATCCCAAAGGTATGCTGCAGAATGCATGCGGAATATCAAAAAATTTTATTTGAGTAAATCCCCTTTTGAAAGAAGAAAACGAGGAAGGCCAAGGGAAAACTTGTAAAATACGCCTGGTTTGGCAATGAAGGGGCCAAAAAACAGGAAGATGCCTGACGGAATAAAAACATTGGGGTGTAGGGTTGCGAAAAAGGTCATTAGAACTGTAAAATATGCAAGAATTAATAATAAATTCCAAACCCGAAGTGGAAGATACCGGATGGGAAAAAAACCTTGTTAATTTTGTCTTTTGGGACAAAAAAGCGGGGCAAGATCTCTTAAGATCTTGCCGGGAAAAAAACCAAAAACCAAAATTACCTTCTTATTTGAAAAGATTAAATGAAAACAAAGAAAATTTGATTATTTTCTAGAGGGGGGTCCCCTTTTGATAACAAAAAATCAGATTTTACTTATTTGGATTTATGATATTTGGTTTGTCCCCTTTATCGGCATGATTGCTTTTTAATGGGGGAAAAACTATTCTTCCGAATTGAAAGGGCAAAAAGTAAATATTGTATTTAGGTAAAAAAAGATAATTGAATTATGTTTTCGAAAAAAATTTAGGGGCTAAGGGGAAAAGGAAAAAAACAAATGAAATTTTACATTTCTTGTATGTTGCACCAATGAAAAAGTCAATTCCCCAATTAAAATCTATTTTCGATATACCCAAAAACATATGTGGGTCTCTTTAACCTGGGAAAACTTTTCTTTGGGGGCGATAACATAACCCCCCGGAAAGTGTTCGGCAGTTTATCGACGAATGGAAAAATTTAAATTTCAATAGCCGTAGGACTTTGATTTCAGTATTCCAAAGGCAGATTTTTTTTTAAATCCCGACATTTGTTCATCATTTTCTCTCATGGTATCAACATGTACTCGTTAAAGTTGAAATATCTATATCCCTTTTGGAATCCTAAGACTTAAATAAAAGGAACGCAAAAGGTGGCCCTGGAAATTTGGGTTTCGAACCCAAATGCCATAGCGCAGATTTCTCCTTCCCCGACCAAAATTTAAAATGGTCGCCGAAGTGTGGGCCAAATGCCAAAAGAATTATAAATTTGAGGTTATTTCGTTATTATTTAGATTTTCTTTGAAAAACGTCTCTGGGGAATATACTATATACGAACCAAACTATCAATCAATGGGCAGTACATTTTAAAAAGTTACATTGTAATATAGTAACAATGCGTTTCAACAATAATAAATATTGTAGTTATAGTTTTTAAAAATTCCCAATTAATTTTATATTACAGTACTTTTTTAAATTTAAAATTTCTTTATAAATATTTATAACCAAATGAAATTTTTCCCAAAAAAAAAAATTTAAATTTCTTATTTTGTTTACAATATTTATTAACAATTCATTAAAAAATTATATATCAGTAATATTACTGAAAAATGCGTTAGTGAAACATATCCAAAAATTGGCAATTTTTTATGGGAAAAGAAAAATTAAAAAAAAAGAAAATTTTAAATTTTTCAACATTATTTTACAGAAGAGGATCCCATTCATTTTTTAACGATTATCGTGAAAGATTTCCAAGTTTGAAAAATTTTTAAACATTATTAACAATTACAATTTTGAAATAATTTATGACAGGAGTATCTCTAGTGATTCTTAATGGATTAGCAAAGACAGTGTTTATAGGTTGTTTTTCGAAAAAAGTGGGGGTAACATTCCATGACGTGTAAAAAAATTTGTGGCCCTTGCTCGTTTTCGAAAATAAAAATATCGTAATGTAAAAATACTTGCTTAAAAATATAAATATATTAATTTCATTTCGTTGGTTGGGAAATCTACATAAATTACAAAAAGGGGAAAATATTGATATGACGTTTGTGTATGTGTGTGTGTGTGTGTGTGTGTGTGTGTGTGTGTGTGTGTGTGTGGGGCGTGTGTGTGTTCCTCCCAAAGTTCAAAAGACGAAAACCGGGGTTTTTTTCCCTTTTCAAAAATTAAGATATTAAAATGTTTTATACGAGTCATATGTCGTTTTTGATTCTCACGCAAAAAACCCCAAAACTAGGTATCACATATGATTTTTTAAAATTTGCGGGAAAAAAACTCCATTAAAAAAATCACCCCAACGTTAGATTGAAGAGGTAATTAATTGTGATCCCCAAAATAAAAAAATCAAAAATCATTCATTTTGTTTTCAGCTGCACTTTTTTCCCTATAATGTTCCGGAAAAAATTTGATTGTGACTAAATGAACTTTAAATACTTTAAAATTTATTTTTGTATTTTACATATCAAAACTATTTTATTACAATATTAATGTTCCGGGCCATATAGTATATTTTAATTTGGGGCATCTGAGAAATTGATGATGGTATTTCCAACTGAAAGCTGCTATTTTCGGAGACGTGTTTGTGAAATACCCTAAAACGTATCAAATTATTTGCATTTTATTTTTAAAATTACAATAATAAACGAGAAAAGACATGGAGCTTAATAGTCGTTGTCGTGTTTTTTTTTAAAAAAGTTTTAAAAATTTTTTAAAAATATGTTTTCCTTGGAAATTGCATGCCTTTTTTTTATGTAATTAAATGTATATAAAAAAATTTATGTAAAACTGTTGGTTGATTTAATATTTATATTCAAATATTTATATAATATAACTCCCCATCCCCGCCATTTTGTAATGTTAAGATGAATAGTCCGCCCCCCTGAAATGAAGCAAAGGATTGGTCAGCTGATCCCGCAGGGGGGGCGGGGGTCGAAAACCTGTAAAGTTGGGCCAGGACATCGCCCATTTTGTGCGCGGGGGTACATTTCGTTCCCAGGGACCCACAAACGGGGTTTTTTAGACAAATAATCCCTTTTGGCAGAATTACATATTTCCCCTTACCCGTAGCGAAAAAGTAAAAATTAGACTTTTTTTTCAGAATATCTTGGGGGAAAATTTTTGATAAATTTTAATTCGAATCAGAATAATTTAAAATTAATCATATTTGTAAAATGTAAACATTTTTTATATATCAAATGCAAAGGAATATACATAATTTAAAAAATTATTTTCTAAAATATTGAATACTCAAAAAAATGAAATCCACATAATAGACCCACAAAGGGGATAATAACATTCCAATAAATTAAATATTTTAAAAAAAATAGTCTACACGAATGTATGTACAGTACTGGAAACAAAATTGATCGGGCCGTCTGCGGCTAAGTTACTTTTGCACGGCGACAGCCCTTGTCGACGAAACGGGGGGGAGCCTCACAAACCATGGGCCAATCTCAACGCAGGGGGGCCCAACAAATTACACGTAAAAAAAGGGGGGCGCAGTTCAGATGGGGAAGTATTTTCAAAAAAAAATACATGGAAGAAACACTTTTGAAATGAAAGTAAATTCATTAAATATATATGAACACATAGCTTTTAACCATGTTAACAATTTTTTTTGAAAAATTACATTGATACCAGATAAAATAACACAATTTTAGAACGAATACATTCTTATACACATTTAAATTCCAAAATTTTTGTCCAACAAAATTTTATAATTTTTATCAAATGCCCAGATTACTACAAATTTTGTGATAAGAAAAAAATTATAATTGCATATTTTCAATTTTTCTATGTATATTTTTGAAAAAATGCAAAATCCTTTTTTTCAAATCTTAGACTGCTGGGGACACATTTTAATAAAAAAAGTAAAATTCAAAGACCAACTGTATATTTATCATTAAAGTAAAATTTAAAACTAGATATTAAGCAATTAAATTTTGCATCTCATGTCAAAATTGTTATTTTGCTATCATCAAATCAGGACAATTTGCGGACCCCCCCCGGCAGGAATGGCGAAATTGAGCAATTGTTTAAAAAATTTTTAATTGTTGCAAATTGTTAATCCGCGGTTTTGGTTCTGGGACATCGAAAATTTTTCCTTTAGAATTGCAAAATTGGAAATTGTTTATAATTTTACAAATTTGCAATTTTTTTTTTTCTCTATCTCAATTCCTTCACAAAAGATGCAACATTCCGCAATCAACCGGAGCTATCGCCTTTCGTTTTCGTGATACGCAATTGTTTATAGGATCTTCGCGTCTGATCCCAACCTCACTTTTTTCCCAACCCCAATTATTGATTTGGCAGTCAATAAAAAAACCCTTCCAATTTAAATTGAAAAATTTGGAAATTTTTAAAAATTTTAAATTTTTTCAAAAAAAACGTATTGCTTTTTAAAATTGGCTTTAAATGGGATGTAAAATTTCGCAACCCGATTAGCGCATCACTTTTTTTTTCGAGATACGTAATTGTTTATAAGAAATTAGCATGTCATGAAAACTTTTTTTTTGGCATTTCCCACACTAAGTTTCTACAAGCCGTGTAGCAACGGCTCGCTTATTTTCCCCGGCAAATACATTTAAGTTCCTAACGGGGTGGGGGGAACAAGCGGCCATACGCTTGCATATATTGCCACGGAAATTGTTGCTGGTTAGATATCTTAGTTTCCAGCTCCTAATTTTCATTTCATTCTAAATACCCAAGTTCCATTTGTTTAACAATTAGAGCATAAATTTTAAAATACTACTCGAGTGGGCTACCAACAATTTTCACCTTGGAAGAAAGAGCATCAATTGGCTTCCCAAAAAACCTCCCCCGGTGAAAATTGCGTCCTTCCTCCAAAGTTTCAAGGCGAAATAGTCTGAGCTTGTAAACGAAAAGTAAAATGGGTTTCCCCCAGAAAACCATTATCCACCTTCGGGGAACCCAAATTTCAATATAAATTGTGGAAAATTTTTTTAAATTAAATATACAAAAAAAAAAATTTTAAATTTAAATTTTCTTCCCTATAAATTAGACATTAAAGCCCGGCTCTCAGTATTCACACGTTCCAAATACAAATACATTGTTATAACATCCACAATTTCATTCCAACCAGTAAGTCTTGTCTTTAAAGCATATAGCATGGAATATGCGAAAAAGGGAATAATACTATTATAATATGGTATTGACATATATTTTTTTTTGGACATTTGTAATTGAAGGAATGTGAACGCGTATGCAGTTATGTAAATATCAATGGGTAAAGTTTGCAAAAAACATGTTTTTAAATTCAATAATTTAAGTTGGGAAAAATTCCTGAAGCATTATTTTCCATTCGACATAACACCCAATGCTTTTGACTCTAACCCCTGAATCAAAAGGATTTTTGGGGGTTTTGCTTATCGCGTCAAAATCGAGGAATCATGGAAGTTTAACGCCCGAAATGTATACCGAAATACGTTTTTATCTTCATAAACTCAGAAAATCTCTGAGCATATGAAAGAATCAGTCGCTTTTAAAAATGGCTACTTGACATACAATCATAATATCCCCAATTTCGTTTACATATTGTGTTCTTTCGGCGTGCCCTTTTCTCTGAGGGGCAAAAATTAACACAATAGTTAAAAAAAGAAAGATTTAGGATGAAGAAATTCACATTTTTCAAATTGTTTGTCATATCATGTTAATATTATTGTCAATAAAATTGTAGTTTTATTTAATTTTTAAAAAACTGCTTGGATATTTTGAGGGTTTTAAATTTAAAAAATATAGCACCCGAATTTACCAAGACGCTTTCGAGGTTTCCATAGAGACGTATTTCGCACCTTTTTCATTCCTTAGTATACCACCGCTTTTATTTATCATCGATCATGTTACACATGTTTATATGGATCGGGGTCCCATCAAATGGACCACCCCCAAACTTCTAAACGGTTCAGGGTACAGTTAGTTTCCGAACAATGCAGAATCATAGAAAGGAAATGCTGGTAGAGGAATTTTTAATAGTTCTAGCTTTCGAAAATTTAATCATCTTTGATTTTTTTAAAATTTAACTTATATTTTTTTATCACAATGGATAGATCATGAACATCGGGAAAAAAATGATGTACATATGTTAGTATTTTACGGTAATTTGAGTATAAAATTAGATTTTTGGCATTAGATTTTAAAAACGGGCAGCCTTTTTAACAACGCCGTTTTGGGAAGGTGGCCTTCGCCCTTGATACTGTTTTGTTAAAAAGGGGGTGGGGGGATGGAGTAGGGTGAAGGTGTAATTGCAGCAACATGATCTTTACATGAAAAAAATGAACAAACATAAATTATAACGATCTGAATGAGAATTTTCCCCATTTTTCATCTGAGTTGAACTTATCTTCTTCAAATTCTAAATCAACGATAATCGAAAAGAACGAAAAAAAAAAAAAAATTAAAATAATAATAATAATAATAATAAAAAAAAAAAAGGACGTCATAAAAAAAAGGACGTCAATAAAAGGAAAAATGATAAAGAATAATAATAAAAAAGGACGCAGCACTGCAAAAAAAAACCCAAACGGGTCCAGCATTTTCACTTTTAAAAGAGTTTAAACCCTTCCCCTTTAAGGGGCTAGTGTTTCCAACAACATTCCCAGAAAACCTTTTTTTCAACCAAAGGCATTAATACATAAAACCCAAAAAGTGGGGCACAGAAATCTCAATGCCAATCTTTTTTACAATGTAAAAAATTTTTGACTTCATGCATTACAAGTAAAACCCAAGATTATATTGAGGACAGAGAAAAATGGCAGAACAACAAAAGGGTTGCAGTCGATTACATAAAGGATGTAAAGAACAACTTCTCAGATATGGCATTCCCCAACAAGCAATAAAAACCATAGAAACTTACCTGGCATTTGACTACAAGAAAGCATTTGATAGCTTTCCCTCACAGTTTTATTAAGTTCTCCATATCAAAATTAACAAACCATCATCAACTTCCTGGAAATATCATGACTCTTTGGGAGAACAACTTTTCCTTAAGGCAGAAGAGTTAACAATCTCAAAAAAAGAGATCAGAATTATGCGGGGAATAAAGGGAAATTCTTTGCCCATTGTTGTTCTGTCGGGTAAATCCCCTATCAACAAACTTAACAGTACTCACTATTTTCAAATTTCTTAAAAAAAGATGACTACCCACACCATATCACATCTGATGTATATGGATGACATTAAACTTACAGCGCAAAGACAGACCTTCAATATCTCCTTGAAATAACACGAACTTTTTTCTGAAGACATTCATATGAGTTTTGGTATTGAAAATGTCAGCCCCTTCACGTAGACAAAACGGGAAAAAGTTACAGAAGATAGACAGTACACTCAGTGATCAAACGACAATTCAGGCAATGGGCGATGAAAAATAAAAAAGTATTTGGATTGATCAAGAGAATCACAGACAACAAGGCAATCAAAAAACCTAAAAAAACTGTACAAATCAAGGTCACTGCATTTAAAAACCAAATTAACAGGTAATAACATGATAAAAGAATAAACCCATTTGCAGTAAGTATATAGATTTTTGGGAATTATACCATGGACGACACAGACCTCGAAACATCCAGAGACTTCCCCGCACAATTTTGACAAAATTCAGACATCACCATCCAAATAGCGCAATAGAAGATGACACCCACGAAGTGGGGGAAAGGGGCCTAAAAAAGATCTAAAGAACGTCTACCAAAAATCCATTCATTAAGGAACTTTTTTTTGAGAAACGGGCAACCTCAGAACTACACGCTGCAATAGTTAAAGGGATACTAAATTAACCCCTTTTAACCCTTAACAAACAGCGGGACATTTCTGCGGGTTAAAACAACAACTGAAAAATAACGTGGTCAAGAAAAAACCCATGGAATGAAATGATCTCAACAACCCATGAGACTCAAAAGCCTCAAACACTTTAAAATACGGTAATCTTTTTCAAACAGGGGGGTTCATGGTCCCCATACGGGATAAATGATCAACACTGTTACAGGAAGCATATCCTCAAACAAACAATAGATGACAAATGTAGAAAATGCCATACAACAGTTGAAGATACAGCACATCACATCAGGATGAAAATTTAAATGGCTCATACAGATTACCCCTTAGGACAACGTTAATATCATTCACCAGAAACTGGCGGGAAATAACCAAAGAAATGACCTGCCCATATTACAAATATTTCCCCGAACTGTACTTGAAAATTCAAACTTTAAGTTGTACTATGACAGAGAAATTTTACAGAAAAAACTTTCACCATAACAGCCCAGACATAATTTTTGTAGACAAAGGGCAAAAGATTGGCTTCTATTGACATAACTGTTCTACAAACACTAATCTCCAAACAGCACATGCAGAAAAAATAACAAAGTATACAGAACTAAACAAGTAAAGGCACTATGGCACCCCCAAAAAAGTTCATATTGTTCCTCGGGTCTTTTTGTAAGGGTTATAAAAAATAAATCCATAAAAATCTGGAACTTATTAAATACCAAAATATACCTATAAAATTATGCAAAAATCAATCATCTTAAACACATGCAGGATTGTTCGAAAATTCCCTAAATTGCGACGAAACATAATTGACCTGTGTCTTGTTTTAACCCAAATTAGTCAAATAAAAATCCTGAATACGAAAAAAACAATGATAATAATAAAAAATAATAATAATAATAATAATAATAATAATAATAATAATAAAGATCATTTCATATTTACAAAAATCAACTCAGTGCAGAAACACGACATTTTTTAATATATGGAGGGAATGAATTTTTAAAGATTTTCATTGTAATATTTCAAATTCATCAAATAATAGATATGTAGAATTTTCTCTTATTATTCACGGTAAGTAAACTATTTAAACACGTACTACCAGAAGAACAAAGTAAAAAAAACGTGAAATACTCTTGAGAGTTCTATCAGTGTTTCCAAATTTTAAAAAAAAAGATACCCATTCGCTACTGCTCATCCTGATTGAGAGTTTCTCATTTCAAACCCCAAAGTGCTGCCTCAAACTTAAAAAAATGCGAAGACGGAAGTGTACCGTTTTCTTTTCCATTCAAGAACAGCAGTCGTTGGTTGCAAAGGACAAGTGATCATTTTAGTTAAAATGACATTTCCCAACGAAGAGACGGTGGTTGGTTTTTGTTCAGTTTAAAAAATAATATTTATTATTATTAACATCACTTTACGCTCCCTTTTTTTATATGTTCTTGAACGATCAATTTTTTGAAATTTTAGTAGAAGGCAAGAAAAATCCAAATAAATAAAGGGAAAAACACCCCCCATTCTGATTGTTAAAATTGGTATTTCTTGTTGATGTCTGTGTCAACACCAACAATTGCGGGGAGTTGTGCCTTTTATCCCCACTGCCACCCCTATCAGTCAAGACGCAACTGTTTAGACGCCGTGATAGCCATCTCCCCAAAAGCGAGGTTAAGGACGCAAGATTCCCCGTTTAATTAAAAATACATATCAGAAACCCTAATTTTATACTCGTTACTATCAAAATATTAGCATATGATACATCATTTTAACTTTTTTTTCAATCTATCCATTGCTGGTGAAAAAAATATATATAGTTCCATTTAAAAATCAAGATGATTAAATTTCAAAAATTTAAAAAAAATTATAGACAATTTTCTAAGTCTTGTTCTTGCCCCCCAAATTTCGCATTGTTCAGCAAAAACCCGCATTTCGTTATCCCGAACCGTTTAGAAGTTGTTGGGGGGGGTCCATAGTTGCTGGGACCCCATTTATGTAATAACATTACAAATGCATTCTGACGGGGAGGGAAATTTGGGGTCTGTAATTGGGGTTTTTTTTGAGTAACAACTCTGTGGGTGTGAAAGTGTATTTATTTATATATTTATTTTTTCTTTTCGTAAAAATTTAGAGTAACAAAAATAATATTTAGAGGTATGTATGTTTTTGCAGTAAATCGATGAGTTTTAATGGAAATACACCTTTTTGGGCTTAAGACCAAAGAGGTTTTTATTTTTTCAAACGTCCCCCTCCCCCCATGTGTCCACTGCTCTGTGTCTGTCTGTTTCTCTGTGAAACTAGTGTGCAAACTATTCTAAATTTTTCTTTAATTTTTCCCTTAACGATCTGGCCGAAACCCGGCCCCGTTTTGAAAAAAATTCTTTAAATTTTTGGAGTTAATTTAGTTAAGCCCCTGGGGACATTTTCAAACTTTTCGTCAAAACGGCTCCAGTTTTTTGACCTATATATGTAACCACAGTCGAACATCCACCAACGTCGGAACTAGAACTCTAGGGCCTCGGGTCAGTAACGTTACAGGAAAACTGTAACGATCCATGAGCTATCCCCCTTTTTAACGTGTACAAAAACAAGTAACTCTTATTTCCATTCAAAGTTTTAATTTTTAATATTACAAAAAATTTAATGGGTTTTATACTATTCGTGGGATAGTAAATTTAACTTCTTCCGTTGAATCATTGTAAAATCGACAAATTGTATAATTGAAAAAAATATTACAATACATTTAATCAATTATTACAATTTAAAACAATGAAATCTATTGTGTGACAAATGATGTTCCTCAAAAATAAAATGTACCGAAAAGAAAGTTTGCTCTCTGGCAGTTCGTTACTTTGTGAATGTTCTTAAGAATACACTGCGTTAGACGAAAGATAATTATACTTTTTTTTTTTTAATGCAATCTGCCCTTTAATATTAGTCTTTTAAATCCTCTCATTTGCACGTTTCTTAAAATATTAGTGTTTTTCCAAAAATTTTTGGTGACAATATATACATATGTTTTTGAACACCACTAATACACATCTAGAAATTTATTTTCCTGCAATCGTTTTAAATACTAAATTTTAAAATGGGTTTTTTTTAGAATTTTTTCTGAAAAAAAATAGCCTTGCGTTTTTCGAAAGAATTTTCGGGGATCAAGAAATTGTAAATTCAAAACACTACATAATCGTACCCACGGGCAAATCGTGCGTGTTTGGTTTGGGGAAACTTTTTTTGCTGAAGATCTCGGTTCAAATCCTAGCCTGCACTATAATTTTGTATTCGTACATTAGAGTATGTATCTGACAAATGACTTTTAAATCAATTGTAGAGTGGGAAATTTTTTACACGTTTTTTCTTTTCAATAATTATATTTTTTGTCTCTCAGCCTTTTTCTGTCGTTTCCTTAAGGTTTATTAGAAGAATGAAGGTTTTGTAGTGAAAATTGTAACATAAGTAACGTTTCCAATAAAACAAGGAAACCCGGTTTTTTTTTGTTTGTATTGGTAGTTAGATGAATAGGTGAATAACTGCGTCAACGGTGGGGGTTTTTTCAATTAAATAATTTTTTGAGAATCACTAATTCAGCGCCGAAACCCCATTTTCCGACAGAAAGCTGTAACGGCTATTCAGGCCAGTGTAATTTTTTTTATCATAGCTGGGAAGGATAACCGGCAAGGGCAACAGCTCAGGATTTGGCAACAGGGCATTTGGGCACAGGAGGCCCGGGCCTCTTCCCTTTAATAAAGGATGGATTTTTCATTGTAGGAAGAAAGGAGAGGGGGAAATTTTTGAGCTTATTGCACTCGTCGATCCCAAAACATTTCGACCGCGCCATTTGGGTTGAAATTTGACTTTGCAAACACGTTAAAGGATGTTAGCACGGTGTTTAAAAAACTGTTTCAATGTTTTTGGGGAAATTGGTTGTATTTTGATCTGTACGAGAATTCATACGGTTTTTAAAATTAAAAATTTACAAAACAATATGAATATCGGCATCCATTTTTAAAGAAAAAAATAGAAAAAATAGAAACTTGAATTATGAAGACAGAATATTAACAAAAGAATTGGGATATCTTTTTACCAGACTTTTATCAATCAAATGTCCCGTAATGAAAATGGGTCGGACATTTGCGGTAAATATTCTAATATTTGGTGCCCCTCTCTGGTTACTAATCTAGTCACTCTAGAGGGGCCACTGGGTGACACTACCAAAACTACCCAAAATACTAAGAGGAAATTCATTCACTTGTTTAAATTCCATGAATTAACACATATGACCCCAGGTCATATGTGGTCATTAGGGGTTAAAAAAAAGAAAATACAGTTTTCTAATAAAAAATATTAAAATGCATGTCTGAGAGAACGGTTTAATTGACCCTGCGACTACGGCAACGTTGTGAAATCTATTAGCAAAAACTAGTGGCAATAATCAAACAAATGGAATTTCCCAAAAAATTAAAAACGCAAATGTTTTGTTAAAGGCGTGTACGAAGGCTTTTGCATGCAAAACGCCACTTTTTTTTGTTTCCCAAATTGAGAGTTGAACATTTTTTAACTTTGTAATATAAAGGAATAAAAGATCAATTTTTAAACCGATATCTTTTTTTTTCTAAACATTGTTCGTGTTTGAGAAGTTTCTGCTAGAGTTTTCAGTTGTTCCAAGGCCGTCCTTTTGGCCCAAGAATGCCAGAGTCCCAATTTAGACGGGGACAAAATGATTGAAATAAAATACAGTAGGGTCCCCCAAAAAATTTGTTTAACCTTAAAATTTAAAAATGTAAAGTTTTTATCTTTTTTCTGTTTGAAGACTTCTAAATATCCAGGATTATTTATAAAGTGATCAAGTCCAAAATTGGTGTTTTATATAAGGCGTTCACAGGTTTTAAAACCCTTTCCAAAAAACAGTTTTCGATTTTCATAGTATTTTTTTATTCTTCATATTATTTTATTACCTATATTATCTATATTATCATCTTCATTTTAACATTAGTTCAATTTAAAATAATATTTTTTAAATGGCGAGGCTCAGGCCATAGGCCTGCTCTTCCGCCAACCCACTGATTTACATTTATACAGGTAAACATATAAGGAGGAAAATCTGTGTTTCGTCTGGGAGGAAAACTAGGGACACCCCGCATCCCCTTAAGCGATTGAGAAAAAGAAAACCTCAATCAGAGGGCCCTTGGGGCCGAACGCATTAGAAAAGAAAAAAAGAGAAGAGAAAATGAAGGGGAATCATAAATGAAAAAAGAGAAAATGAACGAGAAAAAAGAAAGGGAGAGACTAAAGGGGGGGCAAAATGTACATTTTTATGGGGGTGCAAAAATCCGGCGTATTTAAAATTTATAAAACCCGAAAAACCCCAATCAGGATGGGGCTTAAGGGGCCCCATTTAATAAGAAGAATATGGTATGGATAGTAGTGAAGGTGAAGAGATGGGGGGTTTAGAGGAAAGGGTCGAAGACATAAAGGGGAAGACTGTGAAGGGAAAAAGGGAAGGAAAAAAAAGGGAAAAAAAGGGAGGAAGAAATAGGTGGAAAAGAAAAATTTATCCAGAAGCGGTACAGAAATTTTACGTAGGGTATACATTAGCATTTTACATAAATATACAAACTTTTGAAGAAAGGGGCACAATAGGTCGGTTAATAGTAGGTAATTTATAATATAATATTGACAGTTTTAAAGAAAAATTTAAAAGTACAAGGGATATAAACATCAATTAAATTATTAAGCCCTATATTTGAGATATAAAATGATAAAGTACAAAAATAGCTGTAAGTATTTTAGCATTTATTTGGAGCGTGGCTAATCTTTTTTAAATATTTATTTGAAAGTTTTATTAGGATGCACAAAAAATTTGGGTTTTTAAATAATTTAGATGGAGTGAGAGGGGGGAAAAATGAAAATAGAGGGGAGGGGGGGGGAAATTTAAATTTTAAAAGAGTGGGGAAATCGGCGTTTAGGGCGGTGACCGGGTGCTTGAGTGGGAAACTGGGGGATGAAGAAAAATCCAATCTATATTCGTTCCTACCCAAGTATTTAATTTGTTTTGAATTTAAAAAGTATTCGAATGTTTTAGACTCGTGGTAGTTTATTCCAGACTCGGATAGCTGTAATGGTGAAAGATTTACTGAAAGATGTCGTGCTGTGACGTGGTAGTAAGAGAAATTCACGGCTCATCTACCGTCAGGCCACGAATGCGATTAGTGCGTTTCGAGTTTATGAGTTAAAGCATTTTCTTGTGTAAGTATTTTTTCTATGCCACTTTGTCAGCTGTCTGTCACTTTTTTCTCATAACCGTAATGTCAAGAAAATTTATATGTGAATTTTCTTCCAAATGAACTTTAAATTTTATACTTTGGCTATAGGCATTACATCTGGTTAGGAGGTTTTTTTGTATTATCATTAGAACATCATCTACATATCTTTTATACTAAATGCTTCCTGTATCAATATCAATACCTGAATACCAATTTTTTTCGTTTACTATTTCTGGTAAATTTTAAAATAATATTTAGAAGAAAATCATGTTTTTTTTATTCCTGCACAACAGTTTTGTTTCTAAAAAAATTTCTATATCTCTCTCAGTTATTTTCATTTTAGTGTTAGTATTGAATTCAAGTCCTGAAGAGATTTCAGCATTAGAGTCATCATGAAATATGACTAATCTTCAGCATGACTCTGAAAAAAATTTTATGTCCCGAACATAATCAAAAACTTTTACTTTTTAGCTCAGTCAAATTAGACCAAAAAATGGCGATCGAAGGGAAAAAATCCCGGCGTGTAGAATGGAATGATTGCCATGATTGTTGATTGGCCAGTGCTTTAAAAACTAAAAACTTTTGGGGGAGGGGGAAGGGGGGGGCCGTTTTAAAATATTTGTTTCGACGTTTTTTCCCTATACCTTCCCAAATTCAAAACCATAGAAAAATTATTTCTGTACCAAATTAAAGTGGAAAAATTTTATACCAAATTCCTATCATATTTTTTTTCGAATTTTATCTTTTTAAAAAATTTTCTGTATTTAAATTAGGGGATGTATGAAGAAAGGTCGAAAAAACACTATCAAACGGGCCCCCTCCCCCACCCCCACTACACTTCGTTTTTATATGTTTCCATAAAAAACGAACAATCATGCCGTCCAAAGCCTAATTTTTCCTGATTTATCAGCTGGGCTATATATCCTACATTAAAACATTTACATTATTTGGATTGTTTCGATGGCGCGTCGGCTAGTTTCCATTTCTGGACGCGGTCAATGGGAAGTTGTGTGAAACTCGTGCAGCTGAATAATGGTGAGCCGCGCCGCTGAAAGCCACCGGGGCCCCATAACACCTGCCTTTTGGGCCCCCCCCCGGCCCCCTGCCCGCCCTGCCCCACCTCCCCGCCGACGCCAACGCCGACGCGGGGAAACGCGAGGCCTTTTTCCAAAAATCGCCCTCCAGATGCCTCTGCGCGCGCACTGGCGTCACGCCTCGTGCATATGTAGCGCCTTCTCTGGGACCTCTCCTGGGGCCCCGGGGGCCCGGGAAAAAAATTATACGTACGCGAGGACCGTCCCTACATTCTTTGGGTTGGGGAAACTTTTGAAAAAAAACCCAAAAATGTCTTACCAAAACGAGTTTACTAGGGTCCCGTGTTGCGTTCTTCACCTGATTGGTTTTTGTATGCTTTAAAATGGAAGTGTAAAGGCAAATTACAAACCCCCTTCAAGATAATTTCCAAATATTTATATATTGGGTTCAGATAAGTTTTCAAAAAAAAACATCATAAAACGGTACTGAATATCTAATAAATATATTTTTAATTTAATAGGCACGGTTTTTTTTCCGTATTCGGCCCTCATTTACGCATAACCCGAAATTGATTCCGAATTTCAGCATCCTTTTCATAAATAGTTTACGATACTTTGAATGAAGTTAAAATGATGTGAAATGAATTTTGGTGTTATTTTTAACACCCTTTTTTAATATCAAAATTATATAGTTAACCCCTTTTTTTTGCAGAAAAACGCAACCTTTGAGCAGCCCAAACATGAGCATGTCCAACCCCTTATGATAGTGGGTATCTGCCCACAGCTAAAACTTCATGGAATGAATTGATTTCATTTCTCTTTGCGGCCCCAGGAAATTTTTTTCATTTTTACCATTAAAGGACCAAAAAATTAAAAAAAGTATTTGGGGGGAAATAGAAGACAGGTGGGAGGAGGATGGCAAAAAAAAAAGCCCCCCCGAAAAAAATTAAAAACTAACTAGAACGAGAAATTGATTCAGTGGTGAGGTGTAGTTGAATCTATAATTGAATGTTTTAGTTTCATTCAACAAAAAATTGTTGACAATGAAACCCCTAAATTTCCCAATTAAACGGAAAGTCTGTGCACTCTATAGCATCACTAGTTACTTTCTTGTAAATGTATATTGATACGTTATGAAATTTTTGAAACAAAATCTAAGTCGATTTTTTGGGGAGAAAACAGTTTTGAGGTTCCTGATATAAACGTTTTTTTTTACTTTCTCTACATACAAATGGAATAGAGAATGTTGGGAAATTCCAAAAAAACTGCCTAGTCGGGAAGAAATATGTGCATAATAATACTTTACATTTTTACTTGCTTTACGTAGTACGTTACTTTATCTCGTTTATATTATAAAGAGGGTTTTTGGGTTCAATATACCGAAAAATTGTTTTTTCGATCATACATGGGGCAAATTTGAAGAATCGAAGCATCCACTACTTGCATTTCTGGGTCACGTTTCATCCCCAATTTGAAATGTCTCACATTTATCTTGAATGTGCCCCCTGAATCACAAAAAAGGGGTTTGCTCAAAAAAAGTTCTCCAACCTTTGCCCTTTCTGACTCAATGTTTTCTGAAGATAATGAGGGATAAACATAGTGGAAAATGAACAGGTACATATTTTCTTGGTCTTTTTCTTTTTAAACTACTTGAATGTGATAATTTTATAATTTATTGCATACTTTCGACGAAAAGAATCAAATACAATGAAGAAAAAAGAAAGGGTTTCCCTGAGGCCGAGGTCATCAAATAGACAAGTATTCATTGTTCAATATTCTTTTTACTAAACATCACTCCAGTTGCATCTGTGTCGCTGGTTTGCCCCCGTCGACCAAAAAAACAATTATTCTTGTTCTTCTTGTTCTCGTTCTCGTTTCGTTCGTTCCCTTTCGCTATCGCTATCGCTATCCTTCACTATCGTTATCGTTATCGTTATCGTTATCGCTATCGTTATCGCTATCGTTATCGTATCTTATGCTTCGTTACCCTATTTTATCCTATCGTTATCGCTATCTTATCACTATCGTTATCGCTATCATTATCGCACGTTATCGTATCGTTATCGCTATCGCTATCGTTATCGTTATGTTATCTTCCCGATCATTCACTGAGTCTCAAAGGACTCTTGTAATTACAGTTTTACGCTTTATACCGGTTTCGCGACGTTTTGGAAAAATTTACTAGATCAGTGGCGTGAGCCACCCTCGCTCGGCCTCAGCGTGAAATGGGTCAGAAAGGAAGGAAAGGGCGCGTCCCCCGTATTCTAGAGCTACTTCCCCATTCCCGGGAACATTTCGGGGAACCAACCACAAGAGCGGGAAGTCCAAACACGCCGAGGGCATGGGCACATTTCCAGAACCAGGCGGATTCAACCCGGCCTCCAACCCGGGGTCTGAGGGCCAAAGAATTAAAAGGGTAACAAAAGCACCTCTACCGGCGTTGATAAACGAAAGAATTAAAAATTTAATACCCTTTGCTTCCCCTGTTGAAATTCAAATTATTCACATTTTAATAATTCTTTCGTGAGAATATAAGGAAAAGGAAAAGTTTTTATAGGCTGAACTCTCTGGGGATCCGAACCCCCGGCTGTCGAACAAAACATACTAAATTATCTTTTGAACAATTAAATCTGGCCCTTTTTCTTTTCTAATCGTTCATTCCTTTTCGTGGTGCATAAATGAGTTTTTTTTTGGATAAGTTTAATTACTGTGCAGAATAGACTTGAGACGGTTAACAAAAGCTAATTATAGCGTTGATCATTAAATGTCGAGATCTGTCTGATTATGAAAAAAATCAAACAGTTTAAGAGGTCCCCACATCCTCTCAGCCTACAAATTTGTGAATGCTTTTCAAAACTAGGTTTTCTGGCCCCGTTTTTTTTTGCAAACCCAAATAAATTAACTTTTTACCGATTGGAAACGAACCATCAGACCAGTTATTTTGCGTATCATCTAGGTAAAATTCGTGCTCAGAAATTTAATAACAACTTAGCTTGGTGCCCCCATTTCACACTTTTGATTAGTAATAACGCCTCCCTTGCTCCCAAAAGCTGGCCCGGAAAAAAGGGCTCATCATGCGGGGGAAAACACGCAGGAATCCGGACTTCTACTCAGGGTGTGTAATCGGTTTCAAATGTCTGGAAAGAAAGTGAATAATGATAATTTTTTCCAATGAACATATGCTGTGGAAAAAGTCAGACAATGGAGTTATACATGTGGTTTCCCCCAATTAGGCAATTTTTATACATTAGTGTTTGGCAAGTCTTTCTGACACTAACTCATTTTGACATACCGAGTTCGTCCCTGTGTAATTCCATTTTTAAAATTTCCCCTCAAATTATTGGCAGAAAAGGGCCATTTTGAAAGATCTACAAGTCCCAAAGTTTAGAGTATTGATTCCGTGTCATCTATATATACAAAATTTAGGGAAAAATTTTCAATATTTTGAAACAAAAAATTGTTATTATGATTGAAAAAAGACCAAATCTGGCAATAGCTCGTGAAATATTTTGAGGATGATGCAAAACTGCATCCTATGTTTCACCCGTTAACGTATCATCATATCATATGTGTGTTATTAGCGTTTTGCGTAGTCGTTACAAATAATGCAAGAAAGTAGGGCTTTTGAAAAAATAATTTCTTCGACTGGCTATTCGCTATTTGTGCGTAAAAAATGAACCCGGGCCTTCATTAAAGTTCATTGGTCGAAGTCAACTTTTTTTTTCGATCAGTTGAAAAAATAATGTCCCCATCACAACTCACTGTACAAAATCCCCCCCGTCAACCCGGCATGAATCAAGTACAATATTAATCCAGGGGAAAAAAGTCATAAAATAGTGAGGGTCCATGACCCCTTTGTTGAGATACGGGTTTTTTCCTTCTCCGTAAGGGGAAAAAAGGGAGATCGAGAAACGAAATAAAAAAAAACTTTTTTTAACTCTACATACAACTTTTTAGAAGACCAAATTTTTCTGAAATTTTTTGGTTTATGTGAATAAATTATCATGCCCCCTGAGCAATATAAAAACTAAAGATGGTGAACATATGTAAAATGGATACTACTAGTTGGTATGGGATGGATTTTGGATGGTATGGTTGGTATGGTTTTTACTAGTTGAAACCTGCGAAAATTTCCCCTGTCGTAAAATTGTGATATGTTCTTAAAGAGGTCCCGGGGAAAATTTCCCGGCGGTTTCACCGCTGGTTCGCGAGATCTGCAGCCGAACCCCGTGGTTTTTCCTTTCCAGGTGTCTCCCCCGCAGACGTCTTAGCCGGGGCAAGCGATAAACTTTCCCATGCTCCTTATTTTTTTTCACAAAAAATCCAACAAACTTTTGACAAATGAAAAGATCTTTTCGACTATTAAGCAATCACTCAACAAAAGAATATTTTTTTTCAAAAACTTGGAAAAACGTTTTTTTCTGACTACGAAAATATATTCATCTATCATATATCGTATATTCAAATTCAACAAAAAAATGTATCAGGTTTTCAGGTCAAGAAAATGCACAGATTGCACTTGTCCACGATGGGAAAGTTTCACAGTTTAACTGTTTAAGTAAATAAAAAACGGGCGATTTCGTTGATTTTGGGCAAAGGTATGCCGTCTGTTAAGAATAACAAAACCAATTTAAAAAAATTTGG